>LUCH01001265.1:63148-90804 GCA_013368495.1 Paragonimus heterotremus | reverse complement strand
GAGACGGCCGATGCAGCATGGAATTACTTGCGTTGTGAATGTTCATGGTTGTGTGTGGGCTGAGATACCGCCAGGACGCTTAGAGTTAAACAGGAGAACAATTAGGGTTCTCAACCAAAGGCTTTGGCTAAAAAGCCTATGCTGTAAGGCAGCGGGTAGGGGGCAGTGTAACAGAACTAGTACGTTTTCCGGGAAAAGATGCCAATCTATTTCCAACCCCCAACCTGGAGGACCAAGAGACTGGTTTGTCAGACCTCTACCTATTGGCCTGCCAAGTATGAGTGACTCTGTCAAGGGTGATGGCCACACCGTCCAGTTTGCCCCAATATGTCAACGAGATGAGCAAGCCGTCACACCACGCCAAGGTCCAGTCTCGTTTTGCCAACCATGTATACCTTCTCTTCGATTACAATTTTATTAACCACTCGTCTTTGTTGATCCTTCGTCAACTTCCCTCATTTTTGATGGTTAAGTTGTGTCGTGAACCTAATTTGTTGTGTGTTCTTCGTTCTTCAAACCTCTCCGTATTTGTTTGTTTCGTCGAAGTATCACATCGAGGCTGATTGCATGTAACGGATGTACCACCATCATCAGCGTCGTGGTCATGATCATTTTCAGTATCATATTAAACAACACATCAACGATTGAAATGGTCACTACTCTGCCATATAAGTATTAGAAGAAAAAAGCAGTGACCGTGCTTAAAAGGGGAGTTTACTTCGTAAAATCTCTGTGTCTAATATTGGACACATCCCACCAAGAAGCCTACAATTCATGTCTAATGACCGAGTTATATTGTGAGATACAGACTATACGACCTAATGAATTAGTTGCTGGTGTCGCTACCTGGTCCCATTGTTTATCCTTATCTGACAGGCAACTCAATTGAGTATTATTTACACCACTAAATCCGACTGGTCGCTATCTCTTCAGACATTTCTAGTCTGCATCTGTGAGTCATTAAGGCGGGCGCATGTCGTGTTCGCTAACTTACACTAAACACTCTAGTTTGTGCTATTGTGAATCGTACTGTGCGTTTCTGAACCGTTACTTTCATTACTTTTTCTGCCTTCGTTTTTTCTTCATCGCGGCTTTAAGAAGACTTGTACCCTAGTACTCCAAAACTAGATGGGAGAAAAAAGTAATTTGGGTATAGCTCAGTCGTGACTCTTTCGGAAATCGTTACCTATTTTGTGAAAGAAAACTGTAATAATGATACTCAATGCGTTTCTCCGGGGCTGTTGTATACTTTATTTTTCTGATAAATTCTATCAAATTTAGGTGGCATAGGATCCATTGAATTTTCAGTGTAGATAATGTTGGTTTGCTTCATTCCCGAGACGTCCATTTTCACAACAGTTCGTTCTCTTCTGTCGTTTAAACAAACCATTTGGGGCATTTTCTATTGACTCGTCAGTACAAAATTTACGATAACGTTAGTCGTTTTTATACCGAACAATTTGGGGTTAGGCTTGATAGTCATTCGGTAGATTAGGAAACTTCTCTCAGCCCAGGGCAGGGACAAGTTCATGAACATTCGCTTTTTAACACACCAGACCAGCTTCGGTCGATGTTCTGCAACTCTGAGGCCGCCTGTGATACTGCGTCTCAGAAATATACAGTGGGCTCATTTGCCCCATCTTGATTACAGACTTGTGAATTTAAGTCAAAAGTGAACGAATAAGCCTAAACTAAAGAAGGAACATTTTACTCTAGACATTAACGGTCTTTTGTTCAGCCTTGACAGGCGACTAACTGCGGATGAGACGACCAGTTGCATTCATTTGAGATTAATCCATTAGCTGTGAGACTCTAAGTGATACTCTTCTGACGAGAGTGTTTAAGTAATGATATAAAACTAGAACAGTTACTCTGAAATCGTGATGATTCGCCGTTGACAACCTGTTAAATGGTGCGTGATGAGAAATACTGTGAGCAGTGGCAAATTCACTGAGATACTCAGGGAAAAATTTACGTAGGACTTATTAAAAAACTTACAATACACCATTCAATGTTTCGTAGGTGTTAAACTTTTCTGGTTGATTTTGTTTTTCGTAATTCTTACTTGCCTCACCACACCCACCTAAATCTTGCAGCTTGAACATTTGATTTTAAGCAAGTACCAAATAGAAACTTGACAGCAATTATTTTTAAATTTCTTCTTAATTTCAAAATAGGAAGTGTCAAAACGTGATAAAGCAAAAGTGTTCAGGAGCTTATTCCTTGTCGTCCGAGAAATAATTTTATCAACACTGTCTACACTGATTGTTTTGTGGATCCCATGCTTTATGTGTTAGCATAAGTTAATAAATTGGACAAATAAACACCTGTTTTTCAGCGAATTAAGGCTCCGTTATTTTTTTTAAGGTCGCCCAGTTGCGTCGTACATTTCAGTGTTGTTGAGATATTTTCATTTTCCAACATGGTGTAAGGTGTGTTACTAAAATTATCAGCTGTACTATGGTTAACAAACAGAAAAAAAACGATTCTTGAGTTCTTCTTCCTACCGTCGACGTTTGAGAAAAAATCCTACCGGATATGATATTGCACATTTGTATATGCTAGGTGTATACAAGCAAAGTCCAGATGGATAGCATGCCTTTCACCGTAACCAACTTCCCAATGACTGACGTTTCGTCTTTAAACTGTTTCAGTTGAGCTTCCTGTAACAGTATTGGGGTTCATATGTTCCATTTTTGTTTAAGCTTATAACGTAGGGTTAGCCTGAACGGTTCATGAGCTACCAGTCCTTCATGTTACAAGTCAAAGTAGTTAGCTACCAGTGCACCAGCCCTGTGAACATCTGTGATGAGGGCGATTAACATAATTTTGTGTAACTTGTTCATACCCCGCACCTCGTAGTTGGTACACAAGTTGACAGTTTGTAAGAGACCCACATCCACACTAACTGGGTGTTTAAAACTTACACAACTGTCTCTACAGTTTTCTTCTCCAAGTCGTTATTTGTTCAATTCTCACTTAACGCGGGCCGGCTACGACGTCGGCACGATACTCACTGACGATCGACTGTTTGAATGCGGTATAGATCCTCTACCCTGAGAGGTCAGGTTTCACATCCGTTCTGTCTAATTGTTGTCACTTTTGGTTGCTTTATCTACGTTCTCTTATGATTCGGGGAGATGCCTCTCCATCATGAGAGCTGACGTGAGTTAGCGACAACCGTCTTCGTTTTGAATATACAAGCATCTGTCTAATCTTTTATACCGTCGTCGTTACTACGTACACGAACTGGTCAATTGTCTCCATAACTTCCACTTCCCATCATTAAGTCTTCGTAATTGCAGTAATGTTGCAAGCCTACTTTGAAGCTATGAGACGCATCTTGAAGCTATGTATCTCTGTACTCTTCGTGGCTAAGTTGATAGCCTCTAACTGTTTTCCAACAGTCACAGACGCAACCTCTCCTGATGATAGACTTTTGGACTATGTTAGATCAACCGTTCTGTTGCTCTTTTCTTGATGTTATCATCTTCAGCTTCAGGAGGCGCTAGTCGTAGCACGTAAATTGTCATTTCCACAAAATCATTGTGTTGTCACTTAGCATGTATTTACAAATTTGCGCAAAATCTCAACTGTTAGTTATCGGTATGGTTGAAGCACCCCATGCGTTTGGAAGACTTCTTGCTACTTCTACCGTATGGACTGAATCGTCTAAAATCCGCAACCCGTCCCACACACAGATCCCTTTGCTTTTGTCAGAGTTCGTGCCATCCAGGAGTAATCGTGTGCTTGTAATGTGATAAACTAGATGTTCACTTGAATTGCATTTGTTTCGTTGGAGGCAGTATCAGTTCAGATATCAAACTCTTAATAGGTCAGACCTCGTGTTCCGGTTATGTACGATGATCCATTCAAGTTACGTAACTAGTTGGCTGATTATAACGAACCATTTGTGAAGGGATGATTGAGAAGGCGTTAGTTTAGTTTAGTTTTCCAAGACTAGCAGTGGTGTAAGCAGGATCTTAATTTCAAGGTACTCTGGCGGTCAGATTTGAGCCGGCTGGAACCATATGCATTAGAAAGCCGGTTAAGTTAGTATTGTTAGTCTGATGGTTCCACATGATAACATCCATGCTTGGTCTACAACCTCGGTATTTACGATGTTCCGTAGTCTCACAATCCAACCGCTCATATACTCAGTTCAATCATCACTGCTTGTTTGGTTTGTTGGCTGTTATTTTTTTGTCTAATTTGTATGGATATCGACTCACCTGTTCTCAATGATCTAATTTACTCACTTGACGTAGTGTTACCCCGCAGTTCTAAACAGACTTTTCCTTTCTTAATGTTTAATAAGCTTCATGGTAGTTCGACGTTAATCATATTGCCCGTCAGTTATGCATTTACTTCAGCAACCCCCATGTGACCACTTGGGTGGTCGAGTTACAGTCACTTTATTTGCGCTTGTAACATGAATCCACTTGTTCTAGGCCTATCCCTTGCATCGTCTTCGTTTACTCTCCATTTCGTAGGTGGTCCTTCTGGCCCCAATAACAGCAAATCCTGCTCGTCCAGTAGCGGATCTATGCTGATCAATCTGTTGAACGAAGATCCTCTACCTCCTCCAACTAGCTCGCTGCTGCCACAGCTACCTCATGCCCAGCGCCTGAATCTTTCATCAAGCCATTCAGAACCCTTGATGCTGGGGGGCACATTCGATGCTTCTCGCGATAATTTTGGCACCTCAAACATGGTTACACCAAATCGAATACCTTCTGTCGCTTCAATGATCTCACCACCTGCTATCGGTATTGGAGTCTCACCGTCACCGTTAGGGCTGGGGCGAGTATCTTCTGCGAGTGCTTCCAGTTTATCGACTTCTAACCCGCCGGTGTCCAGTCCACCGTCTTTATCAAAACAGGCTGCCATCGCACAATCTGCCCGTTCCATGCCTGTAGCTGTTGCACATGGCACTGGGACTGGGATATCAAAAACAAAGTCGACCGGTCTTGTTTCCGGTCCGTCGGTTGGCCCATCAGTCACCACGGTGACGGCGACTTCGAAAAAGCCCCGGAAACGGCGCCGTGGTGTCTCAGATACTTTCGGAGTTAGTTCGCAAACTAAACCTACTTCACTAGTCAGTTCCACACCCCAATCCAATGCGCATGTATCAAAGCATCAACGGTTGCATGTCGGCGAAATCGCTCATCATCGCAGTTCATTCATTACCGCGCCTGGTTATGGTTGTGTAATGACCAACCCAGCCATAACATCCCCGACACCAGGTTCTTCAGTTGGCCCCACCACCGTTGTAGGCAGTGGGAAATCTGTTTACGATTTCGACGACACGCCGAGTTCGTTGTTCGAAATGACCAGTACTAGTTCAATTTCTTCTTTTTCGGGCCCAAGTGGCACGCCCACCTCGAAGCTCTCCTCTTCCGGTGCTAGCTTTTCGGCATCTGGTTCCTCACTGCTGGGATCTTCGGGCACCGGATCCGCTATCCTTCAGGTCTCTGGTTCTGGAATGGTTACAACTCCTACGATCGCTGAATGTACCGTGGATCGAAAGTCAAGTCTGAAGATGACCATCAAAACTCTGCCCCCTCAGACTACTACACCTGCCTCCAAACTGAGTGTGGGAAAGCAGGATCTGTTGAAGTCACCCGGCTCCAGACCCGTCACAACAACTGAAGGTAAAATAAAGGCGGCACCTACTGGGCAATCGATAAAGAAACGTAAACGACGCTCAATCGAAGGCAAACCGTCATCTTATATGTTACAGATGCTACAGCACGCCATAGCCCCCACACACACCGTTGGTGGTGTTTTGCAACCTACAGCTGGTTCGATCAAACCCACCAAACCTGTGACGACTTTGAGTCATGCTTCTCTTATTGTTAAAAAGGAGCGCAAGCGACGGGCCAATCATGCATCCGAAAAAGTGGTTCATGCTTCCGGCTCCAGTCAAATGTTCGCAACGGTTTCAGGTGGCCACATTGGTCATGACACCGATTCAAGCAAACCGAGTAAATTTGAACGTTTGTCACGTGAAGATTCAGGTGACAACGTTGCGCAGGAGAAGGTTCCGTCCTCTATTCATACAGCCTCTCCGGTTACCCCAGGGAAAAGTCATCAAACGTCGTCCGGTTCTATAAAGAAGAAACACTTTCTAACCTCGTCATCTACAGGTACAGTTGAGGACAATGTTAGCAAACGATCATACGGTTCTTTGGTTTATTCTTCCGCGCAAACTGCGGAACTGAAGCGTAAAAAGCACTCGGAACCATCTAAACAGTCCGCCTCATCGATTACATTAGCGAATAATTTTAGCAGTACGCAATACGATTTGGAGGATGTAAATAATATCCAGTTCGTGGTTGCAGACAGTTCTCAAACTACAACTTCGAACGTCAAAGTACCTCGATCTTCTTTACATTCATTAGTCCGTTCGGGATCTCAGGGGATCGTGGGACCACCAAAAAAGTCTCACACGAGTACTTCATTTACATCATCAGTCACGTCTACTCTAACCACCGCAAGCACTAATTCAAGCGGATTAATTAAAGGCTACAAGATACCAAAAAAGAAGGCTTCAAGCACTAATTCGGCAGTTTTGAAAATTGGTCTAACTGAAGAAAAACAAGATCCAGTCTGCACCGTATCGTCTGAAACAGTCAGTCCAAGCAAGACTATCGTTAGCAAGACCGTCGATCTGAACGTCCCTGACCCCTACTCACTATCTGACTTCGCTCCTATCAGTCCTTTACTGTCAACTTCGTTCTCTACTCATTCCACCACCTCAACTGTATGCAGTTCACAGTTGTCACATGGGTCGAATTATACCAAGTCGGAATTCAATCCACCACAACCATCCGTCGTCACTACTGCTTCCATGGTGACATCACAGTCTGGTGCGTCACAGCTGCAACAACTGCCTCGAAGACAGTCGATGAAAAGCATCATTGATATTGTAGACAAGTTACGTGCAAAATCCTCCAGTTCCACTGCTAGTCTACCATCTGCAACTCAGTCATCCTCTGCGAATAATTTGCAAGCTTTTCAAGATTCTCAGGTTCGTTCAGAAACCGATGATAAAGCCAACTTCCACGATGTCTGCTCTGTCGCAGCCCCTGGAGATCGGGATTCTGCGCAAGATCCCCGTGGAGATAACATTTTCGAAAAGTTTTATGCCGGGTAAGTCTTATGGTTCGGTCGTGTACAGTTTTCAGTTGCACTATATGTTGTGTTCTTTACGCACATTTGATGGTAACCCGTTGTTTGCAGTTTGTCTCAGCAAAAATGGCCAGACGTCGTTAAAGCCTGTTGTCCGTTGAATAGATATGAATTATCTTGTTCATGTATACTGTGTCAAATTGCTTCACAATGCATTGCAGCTGGTGATGACGTTTCCGTGCTGTTCACATTCGATCACATTATTCCACGGAACCTTTTATTTCTTATCTGTTTCAAAGTAAACTGTTGTTCGTGCGTGTCGTGCGAAGACAGTTTTGACCATCCTTCCCAGTTTTGTTGCGTGGACAATAAATGACGCCTGTCAAAAACTGCGGAATCTATCACCAGTTCAGCTATCAACCAATGGGATTAGCTCATCAAAATATATTGAGTTGGAATCCACGGATTAGCGCGTTGTATGCGTAAATGATTACTAAACGCAACTATATTGCGAAGTCATTACAGTTACTATACAAGAACGATTAGAAAAGTAGATAGGTAACTGGTAAGAGAGGAAAGAGGTGCATTCCTTTGCAGCGTTTTTATCACTTCAATGGCACCAAAATGACTCCCGTTTGTTACCGAGCCCCATATCGCTAAGATTCCAGCCAAACACAGTGCGTGTTTTTTTAATACTAAATTGGTGTTTTCTGATTCGTGGAAATGCTATATGATCGACGATGCAACTACTTCATAGGGAAATTCTACCTGGACGTGATAATTCATGTTCAAGGTATGAAACATCGATTAAAGATGGTGGACTCTTTCATAATGAATCATAGATCGTGGTGGTATTGTGGCTCGGTTCCTTTATATATTAGTCTGACAGCATTCCTGTTTAGTATCTTCACACAAACAATGTAATCATCTGTATTCCCAACACAAACGGACGTATTTCAAAGCTGTTACATTGACATGTCGTGTTGTGACAGTTTAAACGTTTCACTACTAATCGTTGAACGGATTTTGGTTGTTTACAGCTGGAACCTGAATATCACTGATGACGCCCGGGGGCCTCGAGGGGGGATAACAGATTAAATATTGGACAGTAAACTGTACTCCGAAATGTATGACAGGGGTGAAACTTGACTCTTTAGTTCGGATTTTGCACTATTGGTGCATCCCATTCAACTTTAGTATGACCATTGGGCTCATTGTTGCCAATGGATTCACACGCTACATCATTCCTTCCGGTTCGTTTCGACATGAACCGTACTCACGCATTGCTGCTACTGATCTGGAGTTATGAATACGGTTTCTAATTTCATTTAGTTCAGCATCTTTAGCTCCTGTAAGGGTGCATTCAAAATCACCAGAACTGCTCAAATGTTGATGGTTGTCGTTAGCATTGAGTTTATTCGGCTGTGACGGTGTACATGATAGGGTTTTTGAATTACATTCAGTTCCACGGCTGTGGCGAGCGTGATGCGTTTTGTTTAGCCACATCTTGTGACACTGTTTATATCCGTTACCCTGTTGTTGCGATCGTTTCCGTGTTCGCAGAACACCGACGTCATCCAGTCAGAACGAAGTTAGTCGGACAGGGACTAGCACAAACACACCGGTCCAGTCAACCACAACTGCATCAACGACCACCCAGTCTGCCCTCAGCTGTAGTCCTACCACAGATTCCTGCACGACCAAGCAACGGAATGTGATCGCGATCCCAGACGAAACGATGGGTACAACCGATTCGGCTGATCAGACGACAGAGCGAAGTGATGGTACATTAGAAGAAGAAGAGTCAACGGGCCAATCGGTACCGTACGATGTAAGTCTTTAGCTAGCACTAGCAACCCTCGTACTGTTTCAGTAGCGTGTGCTGTTGATTTTGGTTTTTTAAAACGAAACTCATCTGTGCAGTTCGTGTATTGCTTGTGATGGTTCACCCTTACTCCCTTTAACCTATTTCATAATATCATCACTGATCGCTTGATACTGCATTGTTGACTTGCTTTTCTGTATGATTGTGTGAACTGGTCATTTTATTTTTCTTTGCAGGTTATCAAAGCTCAAACTGATACACCTGCCTCACCTACAGAATCGGGAACTTCAACCACATCAACATCAACTAGTTCTGCTAGCAAAATCATCCCGATTTCACCAACAAGTGCCAAACGATTAAGCTCTTCACTTCCTCATTCGAAGACAGGTATTCGTCATAACAATCCGGGCTCGTTCGTTTCGCGGAAGAATCTGGGATCGGTTACTCGGTTTCCCAGACCGCCCTTGGGAAATTCTGGCCCAATGCCTCATGGCATAGATAGGTTGGTATGAAAGATGCCTTTTTAGCTACTACCTGACATAATTTCAGGACCACTTGTAAACAATCGTCAATTTTGTTTTATTGTAGCGTGCCGCTTCTGAAGTTTCGTCAGACTAGTTGGACCAGTTACAGATTTGTTGGTATCTAAGAGGTGTTAGCATAGGCATCTCAGTGCTTTGAGGCGTTAATAGATCTTTGGTCAGTTGTTCGTTAACGTGAGTCAGTGTCAACCTCGATTTGCTAATCATAATAGGTCATGAGCACGTGCGTAAGACAAAAACGAAGTCAATACAATCAGTCAGATAGGATAGCAAACAAGTCAGTCATTCGATTGTGTAATATGTTAACTTATGAAACAGTTTAGATCCGCTGGAAGCATCCGTTTTTTTTCAACCAGAAGTACAAGTCACACTGATTGATTCATGATTGATGAGCAGGTGTCAGAATTAGGCACCGTCAGTTTTATCTACAGTCCATTTAACTTTCGTAATTCCGGTGGCCTCTGCGACTGAATGCTTCTGTGCAGTCCTAAATTATCGTTTAATTACCCTGGCGCTTTCCAGATTAAATGATCTGTGTGACTGGCGACTATGGAGTCCAGTATTCCTGTAGATTTTAAAGTTTTTTTTCCTTGTGTTGCTACGATGTTGCATTAACTTGGTTGTGAGCTCTCGTGTGATCTGTCCACTATAAGTCTGTGAACAGCCCCTATATACTATTCTATATATTCAGTTATTAGTCCTGTCAGCAGGTGAGGGAGCTTTGAAGTGCATCAACGTTTTGTGCATTGTCGTCTCTTTGAGAAAAACGGCTCCGTTGCCTACTTCGCTCGAAGCCCTGCGAATATCCTCTCGAGCTCCTTCTCTGAATGGCATTACAGCATTGTTTTCCCTTAGTATATTTGATATTTCATTGTGAGGCCTCTTTTAATCGTTTTTCTGAGTAACCGTTTAGGATAATCTTTGGTCATCAATTTCACCATAACGTTTTTCCTCACTGCTTTGTGATCTCCCAAATCTTTGCATCATTGCTGAGCTTCTTCAACCATTGATACTGCAATGCCTGTGTAATTTGGTTTAGAGCGACCAAATTTGTGTCTAAGAATGTTCTGTAGAGTTATGGCTTTGCTATGAATGCTAATCATGAGGCTGCCTTGTTGGACCAGACAATCCAAAAAAGGTCCCTCGCCATTACTAGATACTAGTTGCATTGTTAATTCGATTATGGAATCGATACGATTAATGTATTGGGAAAAATCACTTTCTTTGAGCTCCTTTTATAATCCCATTATACTGGTGGTTTTCAGCTGTTACAAATAAATATGACATTATTGTGGATATTGGAGATTAGATGAACGGTCCTCGTTCTCGAAAATATACCTTCGAACTGCGAACAAACTAGTCCATGTCTTAAAACATAGTTATCCCGGCTACTCTCTTACGAGTAGTTACTTTTGTTTTCTCTTCTTGAGTAGCTTCGTTTCGTAGTAACTGCCCGATTGTTTCTAATGCTGCTGCTTGAGGTACCCTCGTAAACAGCGGTGTGATATCGAAGCTGGTGATGACTTTATAATGCTCTGTAGAGATCGATCAGATTCTCTGTAAAAAGCCGTGAATTTTTAATAGTACGGCTCGAACTTTCCGTTAATATCCTGTCATTCTCATGTGATGGGGAATCAATCTCATCTGCATTACATCTGTTGTACACGTGAATGTTATAATTTTTTGGCGATCCATAAAACCGCATTGTTGAAATAGATTTACTATACAAGTTGTTTTTTTGTAATATACAACCGAAATTCTAGTCTTACTTTTTATTTATGTGGAATTTCTTCTAATTGTTGCTCTGATTTCGCTTCATAATCAGCTTTATTTGGTTATACATATGTTAATATCCATTACTCATTCGAGTACGTTCATCGATGGGACAGCATATCATGGATCTGGAGTGCAGAGATCGGGTCAAGGCCATGTGAGGTCTACTAATTCATGTAGAACGAATCACGTGTATATGAAAACTCATGAAATCGACACAATAAACTATACAAATTAGTCCTAATATCCATTTATTTCGAGAATTACAACGTCCATTAAGTAAAGAAGATAGTTCAGTTCTTTGTTTGGACAACTCAGTCACTGTGGCCTACTCTGAGAAAATGGAAGGTGCTTTTTTGTTACAAGATAGTCCAGTACTTCGATATTCGGATTTATGACTGTTTGGTTTCCCGACCGCATGGCTAGTTCATGGATTTACAATCACCATCATTATCACGGACAGCAATACATCAGTGGTTCACACGGATGCTTAACTGCTACACAAAGGAACAGAAAACCTATATAGGAAGAGAGAAGAAAAAAAAGAAGGGAAGGAACCTAACTACTGAAAATAATTACGTCTGTATTCAAACGTTCAATATCAAGATGTCCTACACCTTGCAAATAAACAACCGAGCTGTAAGGAAAAGTTAGGCGTCATCAGCAAGACAGCTTCCTTACACCTTTCACTGCCCCGCGTCATTAAGTGCACTCACTTCACAGACAACTCAGACAAACAACGACAACATCCACGCTACTGAGCTCGATTAGCCGCCGTCTCACCTAACTTCTCAAGCCGCCGACCCTGTCAAGACGACGTGATCGATGGATTGAAAACTTCCATAAATTGGCTTAATCCCCTCCAAGTGGTCAGTTGCTACAATCTTTATCGAAAACCTTGGTTGCCTTGAAAGTGCTTTAGGTTAGGATTGACAAAACCGAGGGAATATCGGCGTTTTGCTCCAAAGACAACAGTACTTCTATATTCTGTAATGTTAACATCGTTTACTACATATGACAGATTGGAATTATCTTTTAGTAGTCATTTAAACAGGCTTCTGGATGTTATCTAATCACGGGAGAACTGTCATCTTTGTTTCCATCACTTGCGTAATATGGTGGTTTGTTGGACTCATTCGTGAAGACAACTGACTGATTTTCTCTCACCGTCAGTATCTGACGTTGAGTAAAACGCTGACTGAAGTCTTGTCACTCGGTCCTAAATTCTGTTATCCCGATAATAAGTGTAGGCAACTTGAACTTGAAGTTCATTTTTTGGAAACTAACAATCAATTACAGGAGGTATGTGCCTCTTCCGAACTGAATTCTGGACGTTTCAAATCCACTCTCATTAATGCTTACTACAAATACCTGGGTCGTACAAGCTCAACTTATGGATTATTCACATCTAGAGGAGCTTACTGCATTGCAAAACGATCAGTCGATTATGATATCAAGACCAGATAAGGGGGCCGGAATTGTTCTGCTGAATAAGAGTGATTACATTTCAAAAATGATGATAAGACGAAATTTCTGAAAGAGAAATCCGGGAAAGATAAGACAGCGGCAATTAAGAGAAGGTTCTCGAGGCTTCTACGACGGTTGAAACAAGCTAATGCCATTAGTGCACATGTATTCGATCGTATCCGTCCAACAGGAACCCGCATCCCGCGGCTGTATGGACTACCAAAGATACACAAAGACGGAGTACCGCTTAGACCGATACTCGACATGTGTAATTCGCCCTACCACGCTATTGTGCAGTGGCTTGTAGAGATCCTGGAGCCGGTGACGAGAGAAGTTACGAAATACATTCTGAGAGACACATTTGAATTCGTAGATTCTATTTTGAAACTCCGTGTATCAAACAAGGAAATGCTATCCTTAGAGGTATCGTCCTTGTTTACCAATATCCCCTTGGTCGAAACAATACAATTCTTGTGTGATTATATCGACAGTCGCCAGATTAACGTCGGCCTACCTGTGCCTGAGCTTAAGGAGTTATTAATGTTACGTACCAGTAACATTCAGTTCCATTTCAATGGTGAGCTTTATCGCCAGATTGATGACGTAGCTATTGGCTCACCGTTAGGCCCGGTACTGGCGGACGTTTTTACGAGCTTGCTCAAGAATACCGAGCTGGACGAATCGATTAGAATAACCAGTTACTATCGAAGACATGTAGATGATATTTTTTTGCCTAGTGGACAATACGGAAGATTTACAAATGTTTTTGACTGTTTTTAACAAGGGGCATAGAAACATCGTGTTCACTTTGGAACAAGGTACTGATGACCATATGCCATTTTTATACGTAACACTAACACGCAGATTAGATGGATAGTTACAGTGAAGTGTATATAGAAAGAAAGCCTGAAGTGGGTAATATCTACACTTCCACTGCTATGTACCGATTGGTCTGAAACGGAGTCTCGTACGTTGCTTGGCGAATAGACCAAAAAGAATCTATACGAAGGATACGATAGAAATGGAGTTAAGCATGCTACAGGATATCTTTGCTGGTAATGCCTATCCTGAGAAATTTATCGTCAGCAACATGCAGGACAGACCTTTGCAAGCCCCAGCATACACAGATGATAAGAAAAAGGTATATGTAAAGAAGCACTAGACTCGAGTTTCGCTCTCATTAGAGCTCGTTAGTAGTGCATATCATCGCCACTGCAGCCGGGACTTGAACCACGGACACGCTGTTCATGAGGCAACCGTGTTTACCACTGCGCCATTGACCTCACGTTAGGCACGACCGAATTATCATATGTGAACGCTCAACCACTTTCGCTTGTGAATAATGATCAGGTTGCCCGATCGTCTCGAAATGGAGACACAGTTACTGTCTGTTAACTCCAATCGATAACCCCGCGATTAGGACCTCCTAGACAGGTCAGTAATCTAAAATATCGCCTAGCAGGTTTAATGAGATCGTATACTCAACTCATTCGACAATTTGATCCTGTCCTCCCCAACTCACCCCAATTAACACTGACTTCCCAAAACCTCCCTCCCTTGTGATTATAACCACAACGAAGTCGTGTTTGTGTTTTACCTAATCGGTTTACCCTCGTACTATTTTTGATCAATAACTTCCCTTACTGTTACTTGATTTGATATATAATTGTACCAGCCTAAGATTGGAATTTATTGAAAACGGTTCTGTCCGCTGAAACCAAAATTGTTTTACATGATATCTTAATGCGGTGGCTGTTTTAACCGGGGGCTCACGTCGCAATATGTATTTGAATCAGTTTGCTTTAATAATCTGCATAATCTGAGTAGTATAAGTCGGGTTGCCTATCGCAACTCTCAGCTCGTTTTTGTATGATCATCTCATTTTGTTTTCTTTCCACTTCCGTTTGCAATCCGAATGTAGCTACATGCGCTCTGTCACAGGTGGTCACCTTCGTGCCGGACGTCCAGCTCGAGCTTACCAACACAGTCTCGTAAGTCTAGTTGGATTTATCTCCACTATAAATGAATTCAAATGATTCGCTTTCATCTGCATTGTTTACTTGCTATGGTAGACTCGAGCGTTGCTGTAGTTTTGCCCTGATGTTTTCTTGAACATTGTTTAACTTGATATGTCCATTCACTTTTGCACACCTTCTAAATTTCTGCATAAATCACTATTATCATGTATATGACCGGATTGATGCCAACGAGACCCTATGTCACTGGGATTAAAATTGTTACTCTGGCCTCAGATTCATTCGGTTGACCTCTCACACATTTCGATTTCAGTTATTGTTCCATTCGTTAAAGTCATAAAAACTTGATGTTATCACTTTGTCGGAATATTTACTAATTTCATAGTTGATAATAAATGCATCACTCGTATAGAGAACTTTTTATGCGAACTTTGAAAAATTCGATTACTCAAACTATGGAACACTTTAGTAAAGGTTTTAACCTTTTCCATATGAAGCTGTGTATAGTGACATTCGATAGTGAAGTGAACTGAGCATATAGGGCAAATGAATGTGCCATATATTACCGTAAATCTAAATACAAGAGGTTGACTACATTTGAAAATTCTAAGTGTTCCAGTAATACGTTTTCGTTAAATATGGAAAGAATGCACATAAATCTCCGTAAACATATATAGTCCTCTACAGGAAATCCTACGAAGCAACAACTGAACTGGTATGGAATGATGCAAGTGTTTAGAAATTTTACCACCAACTTCTGAAGTTCTATGAATCATCTCAGTTGCTTTCCGTAAAACTTCAGACGTCTTACTGTGTCAACTACGAGAAGCACGTGCTTAGTTCACTTTATAAGCTGGTGATAACTGAATACTCTACGTCATTACAATCGGACGTTTGGACTGCAGTTTATGAACGATAGGAGAATTCATAGCGAAATCAGCTACCGACTGAATCTTAAACAGTTCCACCGAAGTTTGTTATAATCAGATACTAAGTTTTATAATAGAAACCATCGAATAGAGCAGTTTGTGGATTGCGATGTTGTTGTTATTGGGTTCGTAAACGTTCCACTATCGAACAGATCAAGGTGTGAAATGCAAACATTAGTGGGAAGCAAATGATACTTTTCAACAGACCAACGTTATCAGTGCACATATCTGACCATCGAAGCGTGCATACTGTTTATGTTTAGTAATGTGTTCATTAAAATATAGCTGAGGTTCCAACCTTCATGGCGTCGACGGCATATTAAATATTTTTGTGCTAATCTTAAAAGCTGCATGTAACACATTTTACCACAATGTTTGAACTGTTTGGTTATAACTCACAACAACAATTGAACGTTCTTTCCAGTTAATCATCTTTATGTGCCGTGTTTATTGCATTTTTCACATTAACCTATATGCTTTGAAAACATCGGTCTTGTTAGATCTTGGTTTCGGATCTGGATCTGAGCCATTATAGTCCGGCGGTTTCGTAATCAGTTCCAGTAGTTCTCACGAAACAAAAGTTTCACCAGCACATGTCAGCTGATGACGGATGTTCTTTTTTTACATTTTTCTCCGCAGCATCGGCCTAAAACCGCCAGTTACAAAGGTTCCTCCAGTTGGTCCTCAGCCGCAGTTGAGTTTGGAGCGATGGTAGCTGTGAATTCAACTGCAGTAGCCGGTGTCGGTGGGCCCAATGATCCAAACAACGCTTCCGCAATGGGTCCGTGGATCATGTCCCAGAGTGGTGGGCCACCGCCTCACACTGCTGGTTCCGCAATGCCTCCGTTTCCCCTTCCTCACGGACCCTTACCACCCCATCATCCATTCCATTCTGGGGCACCCAAACGACCGATGCGTCCGCCTCTAGGTTCATTCGGTCCCGGTGGAAACAATATGTATGGGGGACCAATGTGAGCAACCAAAACCGTGTATCCACCTGCTTTATTAGAACCGATCCAGGTTGACTCAGTCCTTTCCTCTGTGTAACTAATGATTTGTACATATTTTCTTAGCCTCGCTCCTCTCTGTTTTCCTTTCCCCGTAACGTGGGATATTTTTCGAACAAATTCATTAACTTGTTATCATTTTGCTTTTGTTGGTCCGATTAGAACCCAAACAGAGCGGAATGACCATCGCGTATGTATACACCAACGTTGGAAAGAGTTTACCGTCTAGTTCAGTTCAGTTCAGTTCGTTTGTATATTCCTGCACCACACGTACTTTGTGTTTAAAGATTTTCATGCTTGCGTCAGTCAATCTTAACTAAGAAATTAATACGATAAGAGATGAGTAACCTAGCCATTGTGACTTTAAGTGTTGGTATGCCAATGAGCACCGAAACATTTCGATCGAAGCTTAATGTGGGCATTTGTAGTTGCTTATGATTGGTTGGTTGGACCCGTCTCATCTTTTTTCTTGTATTGCAACTTCATCTTTTGTTAGAAGGTCGTAACACCAAAGTTAGGCATCAGAATCTCCATTAGTCAGTTTCTACTGATCAAGGCGAAGCAAGGACAAAATGTGTCACAGTGGAATGTTAATTTACGAGTGAGCGTCGACTGACATTCATACCTGGACAACAGAACGTCAACGAACTACGCACGATTTATCTTGGTCATCCTTACGCAGGCGTTGCTCATTTAAAAAAAAAACAGTTTTGGATAAAAACTCCAGTTCGTGTCACGAAGGATTTTCACTTTAAATCTCGTTTAGGCCCTGTTTACTAGGTTCAAACGAACTGGGGAACGGTTGATGGTTTGAAAGACGTTTGTTTCATGATCAGTGTAATTTCATTTAAGAAGAAAAGCCTGACACCCGATTACAGGTGAAGTATCACACCCTGTCTGAGAGCGTTTTCACTGACATAATTCCTCGACAGAAATATGTTAAACCATACATCTGTTCAGTTGTGTCTCTATTTTACAATCAACCAGTACTTCGATTCGTTAAACTCCTTCACCTCACCACTTATGAACTGCATCAAGTGGGGAATCTGGTCAAATAGTTTTCCCATGTGAGTTCAGTTCTACCAATGAACAATGGTAGAGTTATGATTACCAGGAATTTCAAAAATGATTCTTTCATCTATTCTGAGGGTGTGAATAATATTCAACAGCAATGTGTTGGCAAACTATTATGAGCCGAAAGTTGACAAGAAACTTCATAGAGCTGAGGACCACATAAATCCTTTTTCAATTCGTTCTATACTCAAGTCACTCAAAAGCGTTATCGTGAACAGTGGATAAGTCTATAGCATACACCCAGCGGCTAATATGCCGGGGCAATTCAATATTCAACTACTTTCATTAGTACTTGGTCTAGGGTAATTCAGAGTTAGACGAATTGAAACTACTGTTTTTGTGCTGACCTGGGATCGTTCGGCAACGCTATCGTGGGCCGTGTCTCTGCGAATGGTTAATGTGACTATAGTGTTGTGCCGTCGGTATCCTGCAGGGAGTCTGATTGGATTGTGTGATAAATTTCCGTGACTGGTACTAAACATGCATTTTACTTATTCGACTTACTCTGAACGGGCGTATGATCGAGAGTGACACATCAGTTGGAAATTGTGTGGTCGCCCTGGTGTACGGACAGAGAATGATCTTGCGAAGGTTCCATGACAAGTGGCACAACGTAACGGCGGTTTGAGAATGTTACAAACAGACACCAACATATTTTTATCAGATCGCTTCACACCATGTTCAGTTTTGCTACCTCATGCATCGTAATAGCTGTCCCCTGCTGAAACCATTGTGAGAGCAAATCGATGAGAGGACTGAGAAGAAGGATAACTTGGAGCCCACTGTTAACTCCGATTACCAATGTCCTCCGGCGACAGATCTCTGGTTCGGGCGTATGACAGCGGAGATGAACAATTCCGAGGTCGCCGGAATTAAGGGTAGAATAAAAGAATTTCCTTAGTATGTGCCTTTGGCATATTGAAAGCTTGCTACTTTCCTAACTGAAAGCACAAAGACAACAGTTGTGGCACCAAACAATCCAAGTTTTATTGAGTTTCCGTAGGTTATTTGATAGGCAAGAAGCGGTAGCAAAATAAAGAAGTCCAGTTGGTTCCGAATTTCCGGCTTTTCTATTGGCTGGCTCGGTTTTCCTTTTCTTGATTGTTTCAACGTGCGACGAACTTAGCCAACTCTTTCTTTACTTCGGTACTCGTTATAACAAATCTGATACTGCGCCTATGTAGTATCCTCATCGATCACTGCACTGACTTGCCAGTTTGCTCGAGTTGCCCACTGATTGTCTGTAACCTTCCGCGAATCGTTAATTGACCTACTGTCGATGAGTTCGTCCACTCCAATTCCTTTACAGAGCAGTCACATCCATTTCCTAATGTTCCTTTCATCTGCTCCATTTAGTGACTTGATCATCCTCTTACAGACAGCACTGTGAGGCCGTTGACGGATTAACCTCGGTACAAGTTGAGTCCACAAAATTGCTCTTACCCACAGATTCTGCCAACGTTGTCTTTAGTTCAAGGGGCATTTTTGATAGATCGGATAGTGAAGTTATCCTTATGATCCCTCTCCATTCAGATGGTACACCAACAAATAGGTGGCATGGGCGTTATCCCCTAATGCTGAGGGTCGATCTTCCTTTTGCTTTTGTGCAGATGAATTAGATCCGGTTTTGGATAGACTAATACCAGTGTTTCAGACCGATTGCAAACGTGTCTATTGAGGAAGCCGGTGTTATGATATTGTCCGCATATGCAAGATAGATCAGTTTGCCACCTGACGTTTGTGGCAAGATCGAAGTACGGTAAGCATTAAAATCATGAAAACTAAAAGAGGGGATAGAAAACTTCCCTTCTGAACGCATCTTTCTTTGAAAGTCTAGTTTGCGAACAGTTGGATTTGGCTAGATTCGAACCATCTAATGAAACAGCATGCATCCATGCGGCAAACGCTCCACCTGCTGAACCACAAAATTACGTTTGAAGCTCGGAATATTCACATTTCAACTGTCATCCGCTCATCCCCGCTGTTTCATAGAACCCACTAAATGATCTAAGAGATCGGACAACCAAGCAGGACTTCTCGAACAGTTCGCGGCGAAATCCAGCAACGCCGCTTCTGAACGTTGCGGTTACATTACTCATAAGTAGTGTGACTGCTTTGTTGATTCGGAAGGGACTTAATTGCGAAAACTCTAGACTTCGACTTGATTCGAAGCAGCACGCCCAGATACGACAAGCGCTCCGCCAGCTGAACCACAAGGCCATACCAAGATCCCGGGATTCTCACAGCTGGACTCAGCTGATCCCTGGATCATCTTGTGGATTCCATATGAGGAGGATAGCTGGATGAGACCTGTTGTGGAATTTCCGAGCTCCCAGTGTGGTTCATGGTTCAACCAGTAGGGTACTTGCTTCATCTGAACCTGCTTTTTTATCGCTGAAGCTGAAGCCTAGGTTTTAAACAATTAGATCTCTTAATTAACAATTCTCCCTCTCCACCTATTAGTAAAATAAAGTTTCCGGTTAATAATCGAGGATTTTGTTTTATGTAGATTGAACGTCAATCAAATTGCTTACGCCTTTTGCATCGCCATAGACTTTTCCGTCAACCTTTGTCGAAACGAACAATTACACTCGAGTTTCGCTTTTGTTGGGGTTCTTCAGTAATGCCTATACGTTCAACTTCCTAATAGGTCGCACCCGTAGGACACTCAGAAATGTGCCAAATTATGGAGGTGCTACTTTTGACGGTAACTATTACCGGGATCATTCGTCAGCAGTATTTTTTTTAATTAAAATGAAGTTTTAATGAACCAGATAAATTAGTAATTCCACTAAAGTATTACTCTGTCGACACCCTGAAACATGGGAATGACGGAAGTTCGTACTGCTATGACGGTCAAGCAGGTCGTTCTCCCCATTCTTCTCCGATGCTTTCAGTAACGTCTCTTTTTTCGGAATATTCCACGTCAATGTTGAGATGAGCAGCCGCCCCTGCTACAGTACCTTATGGTCAGACTCATGGATGCTGTGATGATGATGTTTTCGTTTGTTTTCCCAACGCAAAAGCCGGCCATCAGTCATGTTACTAAAAGGTAATGTTTGCCCAAAGTAGGCTTAACCATTAATTGTCAGTGTACTAGTCACACGGTGGCCTAAAACCAAAATAGTACTTGACAGTGATGTACGGAGTAAGTGCCTAACCAAAGTATTTCCAACTAGAATATGTGAAGAAACATGTGCATTCTAGGCCAGGTTTGTTGGTGCCCTTGACCTTCAGACGTGTCTCTTGTAGCGTAATTCTAAAATCTTGGACAGTGTAATTTGATATATTTTGCAACGTTAGAGTGACTGTAAAAAGTATATCCCAGAACAGCCACGTGCGTCATGTGATAGTTTCACTGGTTTTTTTAACGCAATAGCCGACCATCAGTCATATGGCGAGCACGACTCAATCGAAGAATTTGTAACTGACGGAATGGCGAAGGTATCCGGCTTCTTGCCGAGGGTAATCGAGTGATTTTCTCTGGATCAGCCGTCAACTCCAGTGCCCTCCTCGCCGGTGCAAGAAATTTTTGTTTTAAAGTGCCATACTCGCGATAGGGGAGTATGGCAAAGCAATGTGTCTAACGGCTTGCTCTCGTCAGGCTTAGAATTGTTGCTCTTCATGTCCTTCAAGGCAGAACCTCAGATATCGTTCCGAGTAACAAGATAATGGACACAGACGTCTCTGACGCAACTTTCCTTAACCTCCGTTTTATTTTGGACTCGCCCGTGAGCCCGGTACAATGGAGGAAGTAGTTCCAGGGTAAATGACATCAACCAGGAAGGAGAGATTGCCCTATCATCTAGCTGATAGAACGTACGAAGGTAAATCTGCTGAGGAATAAGACACAAGTGATGGAACAATTGGTGATTGGAGTGTTCAGCGTAAGCATCAACCGTGAGTTCTTACTACTATGTTTAACGAAGAATCGAGGAGGGTCGATGCCGCCTGAGAGATACCGGATGCAGCGTGCTTTGTGGTACGAAACGAAAGACTTCCCTTTTTTAACATTCGGACGTGGCATCTTGGCCAGACACAATACTACCGAAATCTTCGTGGAACAGCTCCCTTCCAATTTCGTTCACGATAAGGAGATGCAACACGTCACCGTGGTTGGGACAGTCGGCAATACTTTCCGCATCGGTGGCAGAGTTATGCAACCTCAGGCGATCGAAACTGTAACGGTGTATATATCCCACCAACAATCATTGGAAGTCTGTCTTTGGTTGTTATTATAGATTGGGGATGCCACCGTCGTGGGGATCCTAGGTACGGGGGAATCTTTCAGTTTGATTAGACCAGACGTGGTTAGACGACCCGGTTGCCACATGTGAAAGCCTTATAATTAAAGACTAAGCACGGCTGATGGTTCTTTTATGATTACTTAAGGGTCACTGGCACCTGGGGTGAGGGTAGCCAACCAGACACTTCGGCATAGGTTTGTGGTTGTTCCAAAACTTTTAATTAGCTGCATAGTTGGGATTGATCTCTTGAGTCGTACTGGGTGCTGTGTAGACCTGACAAAACATCAACTGGCTGCACCGTCTTGTATGGTGCTTCTCAAACTCCTGCACGACCACAGCGGACCAGATTTTACGTTACATGTTGTCCCGGTGGATAGTGGGGTACTGCTCGAAGAGTTCCTCAAGGTATTGGGGTGCTACTACTATGCCAAAGCACAGCTGAACTGAGGCGAGTAATTCTTGATTACCGTGGTGAGTTCGCCTGGGATAAAAATAAGATGGGACGAACAAACGTACTGAAACACAAAATAGACACGTGGAACTCTCTCATCCTATGAAAACACCGCATTACAGGATCTCCTTAACCCTCTAATGAAAGGTGACTAAAATGATTGACGAAGTGCTTTAGAAAAATATGATCCGACCGTCAAACTCTTCACAAGCTATTACTGCGGTGTTGAAAAAAGAAGAACGTAAGCGTGTGATTATGTGTTGAAAGTCATGGTCAAAGACGCGTTCCTATTGCCTCGTACCAATCATCCGTTTCATGGTGTGGGGGAGTTCTGTATGATTCAGCACGTTGGATATAGCTTCTGGCTATGGGCAAGTAAAAGTAGGGGGGTCAGACCACTGAGCTATTGTGTTGTCAGATGCCTCGGCCACTTCTCAGCGTTTGATGTGCCGGGTGCTGAGTGATCATATTTAGTGTCGGTGTCTCGTCTATTTGGATGACATCATCCTGCGCGGGAAAACAAATGAGTAACTTCTGCGAAACCCGCCCAGCATTTTTGAAAGATTAGCGCAATCGTGATTTGACGTCGAACCTCGTTAAGTGTCACCTGATGAAGAAATAAATAACATCTGAGGCATGTGGTTTCCAGCGACCGCAGTCGAACCGATCCAAAGACAGTTGAGCAAATTTCGTCTTGTTCTATCCTGCTAAACGTCGAAGAGATGCTTATTTTCTAGATCTGCCACTCATACTACAAGAGATATATACCGGGGTTTGCACTTATGGTTGGCCCGTTACAAGCTCTGTTGGAGAAGAACCGGAAGTGTGAATGGCTCACTGGATGCGAAGCAGCATTCAAGACACTACGGTATTCGTTGGGTTCCGCACTCGTCATAGGGTTGGCGCGCTCATCGCCTTCAGATGGTGGATACATTCTGGATACTGATGTCGATTATTGTCTTCTTGACGCTGTATTGTTGCAAAACGATGCCAATGGGAATGAGCAAGTGATTCCTTACGGAAGCTGGAGTCCTAGCAGAAGAGGACGAAATTATTCTGCAACCAGAAAGGTAATGATGACTCTAGTTTTCTTCGTGAACTAGTACGGACACTACTTGTTGGTTAGACGGTTTACTGCTTGCACCGGTCATCAGTTTCTCCATTGACTCCAGAATTTTAGGACTGAAAAAGCCAAATTGCACCGTGGTAGGAAATTCTTTGAGATTATCACTTCGAATGCGAACATCAACCTGGCAGAAGACACACCTATGTTGATACCCTAACCAAGAGTACTAGGCGCGGTCACCGAGATTGCTCGTGCTGAAGTACGCGACAAGTAGCATCAGTGAGTCTACATTGCGCGCATTGTGGACGGTGGAAGATGCCCCAAAAGTGTGATCCGGGAAAGCCCTTCATCTACGCAAGACAGCGTGACGGAGATAGTAAGTTCATACACATGGAGATGGAAAGAGAGAGCTGCGGGATGCAGTGTGGGACCATTTAGTGATCAATGAAGGTGTTTCGTTGTTTGTTCGCTGGCTGAACTATTCCTGAAGAAACACCATTCTGCGATAAATAGTTGAACTGGTTCTGGGAAATCTCTGTCGACAGTTGGTGCACACTAGAATTAGCAGACGCGACGCTGCAGCTTGACAACTTTTCTGATGGTTATCTATGTGCTATCGGTGTAAATAGTGCGGTAGCTTCAGAAACCCCAATATCAAGCAGACAGCTCCACAACAAATAATGAATGCTGCCTATCTCCAGCGGAAACACCAAAAAACAACCAAAACATGCTCGCCTCATTCAGGTATTTCACAACGTGGTGCAAAAGCATTATCCTTGTTCCGCATGGATGCAAAGGCCGTTGACACTGCTACTACTGAGCACTGGAACTGCCATTGGGAAGCATCAGAACAGCTGTACTCCGATCGCAGGTTCAGCTTCAGAAATACGCTGTTACAGGATACTTGTCGAACTCAAGAAATTAACGGATCCCAAACGACCGCTAACCATCCCCAAGGTGACGGACATGTTGAGTGGATCAAGCGCTCATTCCTACAGCTAATGAAAGCCCTCGTGGACTGCAACCTGCTCGATTGGAACCTGGCAGTCCCAAGGTGTGTGGTCCTCTAACGATGCCGTATTCTTGCGTCCAGCAAAACAGACGTTCCACATTATGTGGAGTGGTCGGAAAATTCGGCTACCTTCCGATATCTGCTTGCCCTCAACCAGTCGATCTCAACTCAGGTTGGCCGAGTATACGTGCAAATTAATCCACACCCTACAGGTGACACATCAGATGATGAGAATTCCTTGGCAGTATGCAAACTGACATCAAAAGGTTAGTATGACAAAAGGATGGTCGAGACCCCTTTGAAACCCGGGGGTAAAGCTTGGTTACATCAAAAAAACGGTGCCCATAGATGTCTTCACAAAATCGCGAGGAAAATGAAAAATGCCGTCCGTCGGAGAATGCATATCTGACACTACCTGCTTGATAAAAGACCCTGGGTCCTCGACTAGTCAACCTATAGTTGTCTACTACGATCGCCTGAAGGCGTTTGTGGATAACAGCAACAACGGCAAAGAAAGAGATGCAGACGATGTTCCGGAGGTAGAGTCAGAAGTCGGAAGTTGGTTAAGATTTGACATCAAAGATGTTGAATTGACTGGAAGGAGTTGGTGTTGAGTGAAGTAATCGAAGTAACGCTTGTCATCCAGCGGTCTTCACATTCCCAGAAGAATAGGCCTCAGTCGACAGCTAACTGGTTGACTGAGCTGTGATGTAATACCCTTTTATTGTTTTCTGATTCCTTCTTACTCTTGTAAACGTGTTACAGGTTCTTGTTGAAGTATTCGTGGTGAACTCTCGTTCATCCTCTCGACAAGTACACTACAATACTACGAACGTTCATTTTCATCAAAACAGCGCGTTGCACGTTTCTCCTAGCCAATTCCTCGAAACGCAACTCAATTGGTGAATTTAAATCGGTGGAAGCCAGAACATCATCACCCCCTGAACCGATCGTTAAGTGGACACCAACTGTTTGGATAATGCGTGTTTCAAAGCATGACTGTTCCCGCTGACAATGGAAACAACGTTCCTCTCGAGGGCCTTCATGAAGACAGATCCACAAATAGTTACTTCCATTCATTTCTTTATAGAATCTGTCTTAATGAACCCATCCTTCACCATCTGGATCCAGAGTGATTTTCTTCTGGATGTCACCGTTTAAACTCCATACAGGTTTCTCGCAAGCTGAGATCTGATGAGTTCAGGTAGACCAATTCACTTTTATCTGTACATTTCAATTCGATTATTCAATGGGTGAAACAATCAACCCTTGATTTCTTCTGTTAACCACTCATTATATTGGTATTGTTCCGGTGGGAGAATTAACGTGAGATAACACTCCCGTACATTTGCATAGCATGCTTTCTGTAAGATTAATGTTGAAGAGTACCGTTTTCTATAAATTCTCAACTTTGATTAGTACAATTAGGTAGGAAGTTAGTAACAACCAGGAGGTTATTAGCCAACATAAAAAAATAAAAGACTTGGTGGTTAGTCAAACCACAGACACTACTCCGTCTAAGTCAGGTGCACTGGCGAGATCAGTTTTAAATAATTGAGGTTAACTGAGTTTGACAAGAGTGACGCCACCAAATTGCCATCTGTGGTGGAAGTACATGGGTGGTCAAGGCAGCTCCAGGGTGCAAGAGGTTGAATTTAGATAACATAAACAGACGGCTACCATTTCGACTTTAGGCATGGTGTACCGTTTGAGTCTTCACGATCTGGTTACAGGACCTGATAATCTGATCCTCGACCAGATGCCGGCTCTCCAGAGTATACCTCGTTTATGGTTCCGATCATAACGGAGTCGTCATTTTCTTTTATCCATTCACCCCACTCATGATTTTTTCCAAATAATAACGTTCTAATCGCCGCTAACGTTGATTTAATTACATCATCCTAACAGGACAATCTACAGAAAACAGGTCTGGTTGTTTAAACTTTGTTTATATTATTGCAATGCGAATTATCAACTGTCTATGTAAAAACATCGAAGCAAGTTACATGTAAGTTAAATCGCAATCTACTGGAACAAGACGATAAAGTGAATGCATGTGAGTAATGTATGTGTCGATATGAAACGGTTCACATTTGTCGGGAGTACGTTGAGCATGGACGCCTAACATACCACCTAGCCACTTCTCTTCTGGAGTAAGACAACCATAACACCAACAAGCACAATTATATCTGTGTGCGTAATTCTTCCTATAAGATCAATGGAGGCATCAAAGAAGATGTTCTTGATAGCATCCGAATTGTTGTCCCGTGGGTACTATATCGATTTGACACGTAAACAACGTCTTTTGGTTCTGTACTGACAGACTGATCAAAATCCAAAGCCTGATGGCATAATAGAGACCATTCACTAAGAACCAGTCTGCTCGGTCTTGGAGCTCAGTGCAACCCCAAATCCAGTTTGATTGCTAATTTCGACTTCATGGTCACCAGAATCCCCGAGAAAAGACCGCTGACCAACGACATTGTTTGATGGTGAATTCAAATGAAAGACAATTTTTATGATCCTAAAGGCGCGATTTCGGAGACACAACACATATTCAATCCCAGACCCAAGAAAGCAGATTGCTGACCTATTTCTTAGAGAGTACGGATGTTGAAAACGCTATTATTTATCAGTAACCTTGGTCGAAGAAGGGTAACATAGGAGCAAAGGAGGGAGATAGTGGGAATGAGTGAACTGTTCTGTCAAGGCAACGATAATTTCTACTTCCCGGTTATTTTTGTCGCACAATGGATTTTGACTAGTTCAGTCTGGTTGAAATACTTCAGCTGCTCATGTAACGGCCTAAAAATGATATTTCTTTAAGGATTCCGTCGATTATCCATGTTATTCAGCACAAACTTGCATGCATATCTGTCTGTCCACTTGTTACGGGAGGCGTCAATCCGAACTAGATATCATTTCATTTGTGTGTAGAGTGCTTCGCATAAAGTGGTTTGTATGTTTTTGTAAACGGAAATTTGTTCACCTGTTTGCGTTAGTAGGTTAGCTTCTAGTATTATCAGGGTCATTTGTTCGAAGTGAAAGAGGCTGTCTTCCTGGAAGTCATTTCTGTTTTTCAGGGTACACTGCAGGAAATTTTTGTTTCAATACTGTGAATATACCCAGTTTAGTCATGAGAAGAAACGCGTA
>LUCH01001265.1:33863-61458 GCA_013368495.1 Paragonimus heterotremus | reverse complement strand
TGTTGTATTTAGCCTGATGATGAAACACCGAAAATTTTTGTTTGTTCGTTCCACCTAAGCGCTGATCATTACCACTCGTTCAGCAGTATAGTGAAATTAAATATCTTTCTCATTTCCGAGTAATTCGGAAGTATATGAAGTCCTACTGGAATCGTGCACAAAGTTTAGAAAACAACTCTTAAAAAGAACGTTATCTGATTTCATCTTCTATGTAGTGAGATGATTTCAAATTCCTTTTATGCCCGTAGTCTTTCTCGTCCGCATACCGACTGTGATGAACCACTTGCCAGTCTTCAGCTGATTCAACTAAGCATACACTCACCCTATCCCAAAAACATAAGTAGGTGACAAGCGTCATTTACAGTCGATAGTATTGTAATGGATTACCAAACCGGAGGTGGGAGTATTCCAACTCTCGGCGGAATACCTCAATGCGAAGGGAAGGTACGTTTAAAAGGCCATAGCGACCGGATGAGTCGTCGCTCGACTGGGTCAGAGCAACGGGCGAGACATGGCAGGCAAAATGGCATGGATGATTGTACTTTTTTCCATACTGGTTTCTCTTTTATGCATAAGAATGTATCTTTCGTGTATAAGCCTTTCTTTTTTGCGCAGTAGTATTTCTCCATCGTATTTTCAGGTTGTGGAAGTGGTTTATGATTGGTCTAGTGGACTCATATTTTACTGCCTTTGTGATAGTGACTGCACGCATTGGCTGCTGCGATGGGGCAATGTCCGAGGGAACACTTGAGTTGCGAAGGCCATCATGTGGTCCAATCGGGGTATAGAGTCCAGCCCAGTGGGGGCAGAGAGCACAAACCAATAAATGTCGTCAATCATCCTGTGACCTACAACACGAGTTTGCGCTCTCCGCCCCTCTGTGCCGGACTCTATACCCCGATTGGACCACATGACGGCCTTCACAGCTCAGGTGTTTCACCGGACATCGCCCTGTCGCAGCAGACAATGCGTGCAGTCGCTCTCACAAAGACAGCAAAATCTGAGTCCACTAGACCAATCATAAACCACTTCCACAGCCTGAAAATACGATGGAGGAATTCTACTACACTAAAACGAAAGGCTTTACACGAAAGATACATTCTTATGCCTAAAAGAGAAACCGGTATGGTAAGAGGTATTGATCGAAGCACGGCTATTCCAATACTCTGTGGAATATCTTGACGAGGTCGTGAAATACGGTCACGGACCACAATGCATAGGTTACGGACAATACGGCGACAGGACAAACCATCGTTCATCGAGAAGAGACCAACGGACGAGAAATAGCAGGCGGATACCCCCTCCCCGACGGAAGGCGTCGGTCACACATACAAACCGGGCAGAAGTGCACATGACGTGTGGGCGGAAACCGGAGGTGTTGTGGACCGGAATTCTGAGTCATAATGTAGCGAAAAGGCGTTCAATAAAGCACAATCTTTATTGTCCGACTCGCTAGTTCTCACGCCACACGTGCGCTCGCGATTTTGAATCGCAATTCCAGTCCGCAACACCCCCAGGTTTCCGCTCACACGTCGTGTGCACTTCTACCCGGTTTAGGTGTGTGATTTACGCCTTCTATCTGGAGGTTTTCTGCTTGCCACCCTTCGTCCGTTGATCCGATTTCTTCGAGCGATGGCTTGTTCGGTCGCCCGTGATGTCCTCCTTCCATCCACTGTGGGCTTTGATCGTACTCCACAACCGTGCCGAGATACTCCTGCGAGTGTTGGTATAATCAGGCCTTCAATTTGGTCATTCATTCTATTTCGGCCGCCATGTCTAGCCCGTTGGTCCGATCCGGTTGAGCGATGACTCATCCGGTCGCCCACGCCGTCCTCCATCCACCCGCGGTGGGTTTTTGAGCGCACCTCCCCCTGTGTTGAGGTATTTCACCGAGAGTTGGAATGCTCGTACCACCTGCCTGACAGTCCACCACAATAAACGCCAGCGAGCGCGTCGCATGTGGACCAGTGTGTTGGACAATAAAAATTTCCATATAGATTGAACATCACCCACAAATGATCACACTTGCCGCATTCCCATAGACTTTCCATTCGACCCCTTTCGAAAAGAAGCACTAGACTCATGTTTCGCTCTTGTTATAACTTGTCAGTAGTGTATATCCTTGCCACTGCCGGGACTAGAATTCCGACCACGCATTTCTTGGGGCAACCGTGTTTACGACTGCGCCACTGACGTCACATTAGGCACGACTGAATTAGCATATGCGAACGCTCAACCACTCTCGTTTATGAGCATTGATCATCAGTAATAATTATAGTAATGATTGTGTTTTATTTGACCTTTTCGCCACAACATGGCAGTCGTGTCCTTGAACACAACCGGCTGTAAAAAACAATGTTTCTCACGAGCATCACATACGGCGTGTTGGCATGTCCATGATCGCTATCCATTGCAAAGATTGTGGCTGCTAATCCATGCTATTCATTCATTGAGTTGGCCTGCTCAAAGTTAGGATTTCAGCTCTTTCAGGAATGTCCAGGACATAATGATTAGGTGTATTTTTGAAGATGATCTGGTTGTTCGTATAACTGAACAATTGACGGCGACGATCGTAGGTAAATTTCAAAAAAGTTGGGTATGAGAAGAAGGAGTGTTTCTTTTTCTAACGAAGGTGTTGTCTATCCATAACTTATGTTAGTCTCATTAGTGTTTCCCGTGCTCACAGCATGTATCCTGACATTCCTACTGTTCAGAAGTGCACATGTATTCGACAACTGTGCTCGAGGTACAGTTGTCCTAATCTGGAGGAGACAAAGGACATGTGTGTAAATGGCTAGCGATCTTAATAGAGTTGCGTACATAAAGCCTTGCAACCGTTGACTAAATCATCGATGCAGTCGATTGGAAACAGTCATAAATCTTAAACAACCGAATGTGGGCTTCGATCTTCATATCCATGACGTGTGTTCACCCTTAATCTGTTTGCTGTACGTGCTGATCAATCAATAGATGATTGTCCAACTGAAATTGCCAAAAAAATCGATCACATTTTCGTTCAGTTCTAGTGTACTATAGCGTATGAATGCAGATTTGTTATGGATTCCCTCGTGCCGCGATTGGTACTTGTTACATGGACGTTTCTCAATTTTAATATCCTTCTCTTACAAGGCGTTAATAGTCAATTTTCGAAACAGCATGACGGTAAGTATTATCTTGCATAATGAAATCTATACCATATCTGGTTAATTTCGTGATAATTCGGATGAAAGACTTGGGTGACATCAAATTATGTATCAGTTTGTAAACATCGCTATCACTTATTGTTTCGCTGTCCAATTACAAATTAGGTATATTTGCTTCTATGGTAATAATTACGTCTAACTGTGGTAAAACTTCCTTTGGTCTTACATCTTTTTGGAATACTATACGAGTTAATTTCAGACAGCAACAGAAATCTTGGAGACAGTTTATTCACCAAAAATCAATATTGGCGCTATTTTTCTGTAAAATTTCGGGCATAATTGTCCAAGGACAACTGAATGCAAATCTTCAAAATTTGTGGATGTCAGTCAATGTAGTAGAATGAACCGGGTGTTTTGTCGTGAGTTTGGTGGCATCATTCGTGTTCGCAAGTTGATCACTGTTCGTTGTCTACTGTCGCAAAGTCTAGGAGGTGACTGTTAGCCTACCGATTACTTCACACTGGTTCAGCGTTGGCACGGGTATTAGCTGAAACTTGTGGATCACGCTGAACTGTTGTACTCTGGAGTGTATCAAAATAAAAGCCAAGCATCTTTTAATCTCTATTCCTTTCCATGATCTTCATCTCATCTCACAGAGACAGTAAGATCCCTATGGTAAGATAACGTATAGAAATCTGCCTACTTTGAACCGTGCGGTTACAAATAGGCTCGAATGAGTGTCTCAGCCTAGGACGCCGACAATCGTTAGACTGATTCCAGCCTATCTGCTCTGCTTGACCATCCTTGGTAGCACAGCCGTTTGATCGAATAACTAGTCTGGATTGATGACCAAAGCTTGCCTTGGTTTATCTTCTCTGCTTTTTTCTAATGACTACGTTATATGTAGGAACGTACGCAATAATGTTAATGAATATTAGTTGACGGTTCTGCCATCCTCCAAGCTAAAGAAACAATTCTTCATCCGCTTACTTAAGAACAACAGAACACAAGCACACACTGGAGCAATATAAGTGGTTTTGAGGCATACATCTGTCTAAGACTTTTGGAGTTACTGTTGGTATAACATTTTCCCAACATCACTTGTGTATGAACTGTGGAATCACTAGAGATGAAACGTTCTCATACTGGATATGCTGTACCTACGGAGATTTCAACAGTAAACTAATCGGAGTCGGACGAAGTCGCCCTCTTCATATTCTGTAATGAAACATCATTGTAGGATATGGTAGCTGGTAGACAGGATACCACAGCACAGTAGGTCTTAGTGTCACAAGTTTTCTTACAGGAACACAATCATGAAAATAATATACTGCGCTAAAACAAACAACATACCTCTTTGTTTAACACTAGTGTAAAGGAACCCCATCCTTAGAAACGTTTATCTATGTAAAGTTCTAACGTTCACTTTTTAAAACCGCGTAGTGCATGAGAATTAAAGAGCGTTGAACTGTATTAACATACTGGATCACAGGGTTAATGAATTTTTTCTATAAAAAAACTAACTCCTTATAGCAGAGGTTGGAACAACTCTTCAGTATGACAAACAGGAACATATCGTGAGAAGATGACATTTAATTAAATCTCGCCAGTAGGACACATTAGCCAAGCAGCTTAAGCAAAACCGGCCCACAGTGGGGAAAAAGCAACAAAGATATAATCCATACGTCAAGAGATAGGCTAAGTGAACGTTTTCATCGCCTCGACAAAAACGTTTGTAATATCAGTACCTTCTGAACACGATGAATCGAACAAGACTGCGTAATCCACATTGACTGTATGAACGCCAGTAAATCATGGTTTCTACCGCTCAGCAACAGACGTGAAAAAAGAAATTCGGTCATTCGTTCTCTAAGACGTGTTTCGCGTTGATGACACCAGACTGTTGTTGAGGCACTGTGTTGCCTATGTTTGTTGTATCCTTCGTGTTGGTGACCATATTCAGGAGATTTCAGTGATCCATTGCAATATACTTCCCGTCGTTTTGTCGTTGTATCATCTCATCTGCAAATGAACTGGCAAATTAAGTGGGTAACAAGTTGAACCGGCAAGCTATGATCACAGAGATGGGGAAAAGCTCTACGAATGAAGAATAGGATGCGTAATTCAGCTGCATGATATTGGTGTTTCAAGGCAACTTGCAAGTTTTGGTTCACATCCTTGGTTAGTTGATGAGCTTTCAAGTGTAGAGTTGTGACTACCCCTTACTTCTTGTAACTAACGCTGACTTTTTCATGACAAATATTATCCACAAGAGTTCTTCCTAAGAGTTCATCATGCTATATCCTGCAACTTTGTGTGTATCGGACCTTATGGAGTAAAAGGATATTCATAAAAACAAAACTGTCGTCTACTTTCCTTTCAGAAGAAACCGTGATGATTTTGATGTACCTTAATTCGACCTTCATTAGTACAGTTCAAGACGTTATTTGTATATTGCGTATGTAGTGACAGGTAGTATTGCGATAATTTGGTCTTCTGTCATACTTCAACGTCAAGCAAAAGGAAATGTCCTTTGATATGTCGTCAGTTTTCCAGTAAACGCATTCTTCAACTTTAACTCAAATACTTACTCTACCCAGTCGAACAAGAACCACAATACGTTTCCCAGGAAGGGAAATAGAATACCAATATTCACTTTCTCTAACATCGACAGGGTACGTCTTGTTAAAGGGCCTTTTACACAACCATAATTGAAAGTGTCGCAAGTAGAACTAAGATTGTCTGCAGACCACTTGACGAATCTCTTGGATTGAGTTGCTTTGTATCGGACGTCGTTGATACGTTTGTACCATAACAGTTTTGAAAGATATTTATGTATCTAACCAGGGTGTCACTCAGGACTGATCGCAAAATGCGCACTCCCACGGACGTTTAAATCAATTCCTTTCGAAATAAAGCGCTATATTCTAGTCTGGCTTTTGTCAAAGCTTGTCAGTGGTGCAAATCCTTGTCTCATCCGGGACTAGAAACTGGGCCATGTTTTCATGAAGCAGACATGTTGGCTATTGTGCCATTCTTCTCGCATTAGGCACGACCGAATTATCTTGAGTAAACACCCAGCAACATTCACTCGCGAGAAATGCTCAGATCGCTCGATCGATTTGTGAAGTGACCTGCTAACTGTTACGTTAATTCCAATTTTATATGCACGAATATATTTTGACCTCTTCTTTACAGATTTGTTAGTCTGTTCAAGATTAAATTACAGGTTTACGATTATATAAATTGAACATAACCCACAGTTGATCACAGCTGCCGCATCCCCATAGAGTTTCCAGTAGGCCCCTTTCGAAAAGAAGCACTAGACTCGTGTTTCGCTCCTGTTATAGCTTGTCGGTAGTGCATATCCTTGCCGCGGTCGGGAATGGAACTCCGACCACGCTTCCATGAGGCAACCCTGTTGTCTGCGATGCCACTGACGTCACACAACTAAATTATCATACGCGAAGCTTGGTCACAATCGCTTGTACGTAACGCCCTGATTGCCCGATCGTCTCGACAGGAGACACAGTAATTGTCTTGTTGACTCCACTCGAAGACCCTTCGACTAGGACTTCTCTCCAAGTTGAAATCACAGAAATTATTAACTTGTTGAGCGATATTTTGATTACACAGCATTACTCACAATCGAATGTGGTTGAGCCTTCACTTGTTATAATTCGGTCGTGCCTAATTTGAGAACAGTGGCACAGTAGTCAACACGGTTGCTTCATGAAAACGTGGCCGGAGTTCTAGTCCCGGCTGTGACAAGGATATGCACTACTAACAAGCTCTGCCAAGAATGAAACTCGAGTCTGGCACTTCTTTTTGAAATGAGCCGACGGGATAGTCCATAGGAATGCGACGGCTGTGATTAATTGTGGGTGAGAATCAGTCTATATGAAGACAAAAATTCTCTACTACTCATCAACAAGCTTGTGAACGTCAGTAAATTTATACTGACTGAATGTTCTATCATTTTGATTCAGCTTTGCTTGTAGTATCGCAGAAGATTGTACAACGAAGTTGAAAACACTCCAGTGCGATAGATTTACTTCCTATTCTCACCATCATTTTAAACACGTATCACTAAATGGATTAGCAAGAGGTAGCTAAATATATGCGTGCGTGAAAGAATGTGTGAGGAGGTAGCGCAAAGTTTCAAAATCAATCAGAAAATTTTGATTTTTGCTGTATTGTCGTGCAAATTAAGTCGTTGGTCCGCATTGTTCCATATATTCATTTTCAAGAATAACAATAAGTGTTTAACTGATTGATGGGAAGTTTCTGCTTCAAATAATAGATTCATTGTGGTTGCTCATGAGCTACTACTCCGAACTTTGATGATGTGAACATATGAAGTAGTTGTTCCATTTTCAGAGGTGTATTTGTTTAGTACGCAATTAAAAATGCCTTCAAAATTGGAGCACAAAGATAAACTGAACATTACAATTCAGAAGTATGATATATTTCCAAAGTCGAGGTTTCCAAGCAAGATGATAATCTTCTGTCTATCTTCTCTTACCAAGTGATTCTATCCACTTTAGATTGCGTTCGGCGTCTACGTGCTGATGTGGTATTTCTTGTTGACGCGTCGAATTTCGTGGATGTGTTTTCATACGAATTCTATGTGAAGGATTACTTAAATGACGTTGTGAAAAAGGCAAGTTTAAATAACCCTCGATGTCCTTGAAGTTCATGCACGCAAAAACAAACCGATGCTATTATCATTTTTTTCTGATGATCACACAGCAATTTTCTGTTCTTTCATTTACTCTTATCTATCCGGGAATTGGTTGTACTGTGATTCAGATCAGTGCCAATTAAATTACTGTCTGAACCTCTTGTTCACTAGGTTGCCGGGCCAAGTAACATTACATAATCATTTTGAAAACAACTGGCAGTAATGCGCAACGCTACCCGTCCAGTTACTGTTCTTTCTCTTAGACAATCACAAAATTTAAATATGTATCAGATAGTGTTAGCTTGTTTGACCATATCTGCGACACATGGTCTACAGTGTTCCTTCATGGAAGAGCCCCCTCAAAAGAAACTTTCCCGGGAACATTTCTACGAGATACGGAATACTCTTCTACTAGAATAGTTCTTTCGAAGAAACAAACCTTTAAAAACGCATATAGGGTCAGAAGTGAGTGGAATCCTTCCACTTAGAAACGTAAAGACAGTATTGCCAGATCAAACTCTGTTTAAGCGTTGCCCACCTGGCTGACAGTTAATGTGCGTGAAACCATTAGTTTGAACAGTGTCATTCGATATAGACCTTTTGCATCAATTGGGTCGCAGTGTGCAACATGACACCACAACAAGATTTACCCTTGTCTCTGGGTGGTAAAGTGGAGGTCATTCAAATGGACGAAAGTGGTGAACCTATCCGATTTATTGCTCTTGTGGCCAAAGCCAATGACTGACAGGTTTGCAGGTTACTACGGAAGGAAGATAGAATCAAATGCTTGTGGACGTGATTTATCCGGGAATCTTAAGTATCCTGACTTCAGCAGGCGTAAATTCCAGTGAGTTTGCTCAGTATGTCGGTCAAATCTATTGAAGTGTGGCAAATCTGTACAAAAGAAGGCGGGAAAAACGGCAGCTGAACTTGGATGAACAGAATACACCGTCATTAATGAGGGAATTCTTACATTCCATCTGCGGAATAACGCTTGGTACATAAACTTTGGGCATGCTTCGATATTCTGTCACATCTTTGAGACCAGCTGGACTTTTGACGCACGACTTTCACTCGAGTGTGTCCGTGGCATTCTAAGAGAACCGCGCTGATATTTTCTTGCGAAAAGAAAGGAGATTATTTTGACCCATTGAGTATGGTGAATGACTAGATATGACGGTTGAAGTGGTTCACCAGTAGCTACAATCATTACCAGGTCTATGAACTACAGAATATGTACACTTGCAATAAGGCTAGACTATTGTGCCGTTATAAACATACTGTGATACAACTAAAAGTGCAATATAATATAATGCCAATTGGTTGTTTGTTTTTGTCTGCCCTTCTCGCTTTTGCACTTTTTACTTAAATCGTGGTTGTTAAATCGTCAGAAGATACGAATTATGCGTTCAGGTATTCTAGTCTTACGCACGGTCTGGGCTGGATATTTGTATATATATCTTAAAATGGGCAGAGGGCAGAAGGCTATACGCAAATATATATACTGTTATCGAACGTGGTTCTACAATTACAATAATAAACAATTTAAATGTACAGTAACTTACGACCAGGTTTACAAACGCATAAAACAGTGCAGCAGAAACGTGACAAACCGTCCAGTTAATTTCAGCAGTAAAATATGTAGTGCGTTATTTCTACACATATAAACAAATGTGGTAGATTGTGTTAGGAATCAGAATAATAATAATAATAATAATAATAATAATAATAAATTTGGATAGGGTTAAATTGTTTATGACCGATGTATAGTGTATGGGAAAGAAATAAATGTTGACATCAAACGGTTGGGAGTAAGCACAAGCGTTGCGAACAGACGAGTAACGTTAAATTAAAATTTAAAGGCATACTGCTGCAAACATGTGAGCAGAGTGGCGTGAAATGTGAAATTGGGTTTCACAGTGATGTTCTTCTGATCGTTGCTGAGTAGCCAATGCTTACCAACTTGCTGTTGATGACGGTTAAGACGACAACCACGATGACGTCGGTAGCAATGGTGACAGGGATTATGATGAAGATTACCTACACTGTACTCGTCCAATCCACTAAGACCAAGAGTAACACTACAAACCCCCTGTTTATTAGTCGTGGAAATTGTTTCAAATAGTTTCATTGAGTTTTTTTCTAGATTGTTCTACAGGGAACATAGTATGTGGGTACTTGACTGAAAAAAATAGCTAGCTCAAAGTTTGTGTGAAGCAGTATTTGTTGCCAATTACCTGAATTTGGATTAGGCTAGCACTTTAATTTGTTTAAAGACCAAAAAACAGTTTTGATCAGTCTTCAGCGTTCTTTAAGAAAAGTATTTGTGGTGCGGATCCAACGATGGCTTAGTCATACACCGACATTACTGCATACCTGAGAGCATAACATGGCTGTATCCAATATATGAACAGGTTACAGGCTACAAAAATTATGCATGATTGTTTACTGGACAATTTTATTTTCAATATCGCTAAGATAGCAATGAGACCAAAGTTCAGCAAAACATATACACTGCCAGTTATGGCAAAAATATTCGGTTAACCAGCCGAATTCAGGCTGAAGGAAGCTGTCTTATTATTACAGACAACCAAGACGTTTGGTTGCATTGTGTTGACACATCCATGTAAGGGTTTATTGAACTAAGTTCCATGACTTCTCTTTTAATAAAACACAAACTCAGAGTGTGCTCCCCTTATTGTGTCTTTATGGTAGATATAGATCGAGATCAAAACTACGGATGAAGGTGATGAGCCTAAACCATTTTGTGCTTCCCATCGGAATAGCAGCGTGTTGGCGAGGAGTTCAACAACTCCAGATACGACCGACTACCCTAAATGACTTCTGCGAATCGGTCAAAAATGATTATAAAAAATAAAAAATATCGCCACTGTAGCCACACTGATGCATACCAGCATAGAAATGAGGCCAGCAGAACACGTATACAGAATGCAATAAACTGTCGATACAAGGAAGAAAGAAAATGGGTTGCAGATTCTCAAGCTGCCGTTTCTGACTATCCCGATAGTAAACCCAATTAGAACCTGGGTTGCTTCCAGTGAATTTAAAGAGTGCCTGTGGAAACTCAACCACATTGGAAGCGCAAGGTGCAACCGGACTCAGGTGATGATTCTGCTGCTGCTGCTGCTGCTGCTGCTGCTGATGATGATGATGATGATGATGATGATGATGATGATGATGATCATTATCATCATCATCAGGGAACACAATAGGTGCCCACTTGACAGAAAAAAATAGCTAGGCCAAAGTTTGTGAAGCAGTATTTGTTGCTTATTACTTGAATAGCTCCTTGTTTAAAATCTGAACGGAACCGATTCGGATGATGATGTTCATCCTCAACATGTTAATAAAAATGACAGTATTAATAATGTTTTTAAAAAAGTGAAGATGATGATTATGATTGTGATGGTAACGGACATGAAGTTGGTGATGTTGATGATGATGGCGGTGGTAGCTGTTAAACCGTCCCTGGTGACTTAAGACAATTCACAAGTGACACGTTATCAACATACTCAGTAGCATTGATAGGTTAGTCTGATTATGGAGACTTTCCTTTAAGTCCAAAGAACGTTTGAACAGAAGATCTAGGTGACTGGAATTTATGTAATGTTACTGACAAAAATACGGTGAAATGCTCTCTCATCTCTGAATGCGAAGTAACCACACACTTAAACTATCTGGTCGGCGGAACGTTCGGAATGGTCACCAGCCAACAGAAACTGAGCTAATTAAAACACTTACGTATAGACGGAGATGAATGCACGTAAAGCAGAACGAAACAAGAAAACCTTAGTGGAAAATGTGATAGTTACAAACAAGGAGAAAACCAAAGTACATTCTCTAACGGCAATTGTGGTACAAATTCATCATATGATTTCACTATGAGTAGCAAAAAAAGCGAAATAAAAACAAACCAGACATGTTTCAGTGAATTCAACATTCGCTCCAAACACAGAGTGTCAAACGTATCGCACAAATTCCAACAGCTTTAACACTGTCGATGAAGATGCTGCCGTTGGTGACGACGATGACTACGGCTATTTTTATTGGTATTATTATTACAACCACCATTGTTATGAATACTAGTATCTAAATAGTAATAGCTTATGTAGTGTGTGGCTTAAACGTATCATGTGTTTTCGTATCCTTTTTTACATTCTTATACCTCCCCCATATTATCAAGAATCGCATGTATCGAACGATACCATTCTTTTAGTGCACGCTCATGACGTTGTTTTGGGTTACTCTGATTCTACTAACAACGTGACTAACGCGTTGCGGGTGGAAAATAACACAACTTGCTTATTTGTCTTACGTTTGACTTTTACTAAAGTTACTTCTTAACTTATTCTCCTTATAATATCCGGACTCTAACTAAGATTTCCATTTGCAAACAAACAGTAAACGAGTTTAGTAAATCAATTTGATTGCTTTAGATGGGAGAATATTCATTCAGTGCACAGAGTGGTTACACACAGCGTGGATGCGCTAGCAACAGAGTTGGCTTATCATAAATCGACAACATTGCAGAAAAAAGTGACGAATCACTTGTGGTTAGTTGTAGACTAACAGTTCTTTGTGATCACATTTTCCTGTTGTATATACTGCATACGATGTAAAGAGATGTGGATGTTCTGCCAGTAGGTCTTCTTACAACCAGGTGGTTAAAATATTGTCCACGAGATATGCATCTAATGAGTGCCCCCTGAAGAGTACTCAATGAAATCAGTGGAAACAAACCACACGGAAGTGGAAAGCAATTGCCATCTAGGAAATATGACCTCCTAAGGAAGTGACGCAAACTGAAAAAAGGAATGTCCTCTCAAAAGCCCAGCAGTAGACAGTAAAACTAGCGTGAAAGTTGGCAACCAACAGTTATGTAGAATAAACAGGATTTGTAAAAGATTTTAAGTATGGAGTGAATGGAAATCAATGTCGATCCTCAGACGAGATACCTGCAACATGCTGTGAGCATGATAAGAAAGTGGAAGGTAAAACACCAAAATAATCGTCAGCTGATCCAATGAGCATGCAGCACGACTGAACAAAAATACATTTTTCATATTTCGACCTTGCACAGAGCATGATACCTAATCTAAGCTTCAATGTGAAGTTTGCTTTCACTGTCAGTTTTCATTTGGATTTCTCATTATTATTATTTGTCATTTCCATTAATCTTTCCTGTAAAATCTTACCTTGAACTCTACCATCAAAGTTGTAGACAGAAACAATATCATCAGCTTCTCCACAAAAATAACCGAGGCTTACTGAAAGAATTTTTATATATGCATTCTAAAAGAAAAAAAGATAAAATCGCATCCCGAAAGTTTGCTTAGTTGATCACATTAGTGATTTGTTTGCAATCTTGTCAAGATGATTAAAAGCCATTTATCTCGTTAAATATAATTTGTTTCACCCATATCGATGCGATTTTTTTTTACAGTTCACTGTTTCATATTTTATCTAGCGCTTGTATTTTATGTGCACACCCAAAAATAATCTAGCATTTTGTCAGTTATTGTATGTCCCTCCCCTTCAAATTTCCGCTCTACGCGCACGCCTTGAGCATTCTCTTGATTGTTCCGCAATTTTGTAGCAAAGAGATAATAGTCAATAACCTTGGAGAAACTATTACCCATGTAACTTAACAAGTCTAACCTCTTTCAATTTGGTTACATTTTCATGTCCTGCATGTAATGTGGTGTTTCCGAGACACTGGATACTCATATACAACGGTACCTCTATTCATCGGATGCAACAGTGCTCATTTTATTCAAGTTGGTAGGGTGGAATTTGTCCGGTTATTGAATACTATTCAGTTAGGGTAAATTGGTTGCATGCCCGTTTAAATACCAATCACCGTGTCATTCTTCGGAAGTCATGATGTCTACTATCAGCGGCAGTCAGCCAGTTTGTTTTACAATCGACGGTAAGACATTCAGTGTCTTCACCTAAACGCCCGATGTCGTTGGTGCTTACTGGCAGGTTAATTTTTGCGATTTTTTCTCCATAGTAACAGTTATTAATCATTTACACTCCATATAGTCTGCTGCAGACTACTGCTGGAATCGGTATGATTGTTTAGCCTGCAATTTGTGTTACTGCTATTAGAATGTCCAACGAGATCATATATCCTATAACTGAATTCAGGATGGTAGTTACAAATTTAGGCTATCTTTGGCGACGGCATGATCTCTTTCTTTCTTTGAGTGACCGAGTGTACACGATAACGGCACGAGAAATCAGCCTATGGGGTTGATGGGCTTTGCCAACAGGTTCAGAGGATACCCCCTATCACCGGTGCACCCGGAATACTAGCAGCATATGGATGGGACATCCCCTTAGCAATTATAAGGTTTGCCGACGTGGCTTCAAAACAGGGAAAGCGCAGTGGGCGTAACAATCTCGTTTCACAGACATCCTTGGGTCCGATACGTCTTACATAGTCCAAACCATCGTCTGGCACTTTCTGTTCTGTGTGTGGTGAGTTATTTCAGATACGACAATTCGGTAGTTAGCGTATGACAAGTGTTCCGGGAAATGCGTCTTTAGAGTTCAAACCGTGCCTTATTAGGGCATTCCAGCGTTCCGGCTGAGGTTTAAAGAACGAAAGTTATCTTGGATTGGCAAGACAGTCGGAAACTGTTGAAAGTGATAGCTAACAGCATTAATGTTATTAATCACTGCGTTTTCCAGATTGTTTTGTCACAGTTCGTTAAACATTCTAGTTCCGCTGTAAGAGCACTATGTAATTTGTTAAATTGTCAAATATACACGTGCATTGATAAAACTTGTCCTGATTCGAAGGATTAGTCTAACATGAATTGATATGACAAAATTTTCAACCGTAATGTGAGCAGCGACTGCAAGAGTTATTTGGTCACCCTAAATAGTTCTTAGTGAGATTACGTTGTACTCCCTGACTGTTGAACCAGGGTCACTTAAGTCGTACACACAACAACACCGTCACCCGAATTCACGTGCCAATCAAGAATCACACATTTGAAGCAAATTTTTGTGGATTGCCAGTCCGAAGGTGCGAGTATTACAACACTCGCCAGAATATCTCAACGCGGGTGGGAGGCACGTCCACAAACCCTCAACGATCGGATGGCGGACAACAGGGGCAATCGGATGAGTCATCGCTCGATCGGATCGGACCAACGGGCGAGACATGACAGGCAAAATAGGATAGACGACCCGATCGGAGGCGCGATTACTCCAACACTTACCGGAATATCTCGACACGGTGGTGGAATGCGGTCAAACCCCACAGTGGATAGATGGAAGACAACACGAGCAACCGGACGAGCCATCGCTCAATGAAATCGGACTAACGGAGGAGGAATGACAGGCGGTAAACCTCTCGATAAAAGGCGCCAGTCACACACGTAAAACGAGCAGAAGTGCACACGATGTGTGAGCTGAAACCGCGGGTGTTTTGGACTGGAATTTTGATTCAAAAACGCGAGCGCGCGCGTAGCATGGTAACTAGTGTGTTGGACAATAAAGACTGTGTCTTATTGGACGGCTTTTCGCTACAAAATGATGAATCACTAAGACCACTCTTGAAGTTAAGTCAGACTGGAATGTTTAGCCCATACTGTACACATTAAATGACTGATTACACACAGAACGCCAAACGGATCTTGATTTGTCTGTTCAGGTGAATAAACTCCACGTAAAAAGCACTATATAGGGCACCTTCTGTTGTAGTCCATTCGTGTTTCTGGTATCTGTTAGGTCGGATATACCTAAAACACACCTGGATCGATTCCTCATGTTTCTGACCCCCTGTGAAAGGATGACTAAGGGCATCGAAAAATTACTAATCCACAGCATGAATGAGAGTAATGTGAGCCCATTTTGTTATCCTCGGAGAACAGTAAACTTCCTTACTGATGGTTATTTTAGGAAGACCGATTCCGCAAAGATGTTGAGAACTATTGTGTTCTGTGAAACGTTTTATTCATAAATACATCTTTCTTGGCTTTATTATCAAGATTGCTAACCAGTATTATTCAATACATGTTTGACTCTTTATTGTGGTCTGTCACATCTCAGCGATCTACCAAAGTTGGTTATGGTTTGTAACTTCGTTACTAAATCCAGTTAGAAAGCCACCAAGACACGCACATCTCGAACACGAATTGTACAGGTATGGTGATGCGTGGCCGCGTGTGGGGCGAATTATTTTATGCATGTATAATGGGCTCACTATGCCAATCAAACTTAAAGTTGAAATAACTCGTGACGGTCGGTTAGTTACATTCATTATCAATCTTTGCCTTCTAATCCATTAATTTTATGGGGGATTTTTCGGCACAGTTTGTGGAACTGTGCTAAAATTTGGCCTATAGCCTATGGTTAGGATGATGAGGCATCCTGATGGATGTCACACAGCTACGTAAGTTAGCGTGATTAATCCAGTGAAGTTCCTGTAAACATCCAGCACACACAACGGGTACTAAGAGGATGTAAATTGATTAGGTTTACTAGAACCATTTGAAAGTTATACTTTTGCAACCTCAGAGTGGAAGTATTTCAAGTTAAAAACTTTATGTAAACAATAAAACCTACACGGAACCCGCATTCTGGAAAGTACTGGTAAGAATAAAAAGAGGGCAGCTGAAATTATGGACTAAACGATCAACTTATGAACCTGAAGTCTAGAAACTTTAAACAAAACTGTCAAAAGCTAGAAAGAATCCGGCAACATACCAAGCTGGTAGCATGATAAAGTTAGTACGCCAAAGGAAGCTAAACCAACCTAGTCTTCAATTCATTAAACACAAGAGCTTACTGGGTATCTTCATACAATGCTTCGGAGATTTAAGTGAGAGACTGTGGAAGAAATACTTCCACTTCACAACATGATTAGCTTCACGAACCAGCCACAGACATTAGGGAATCAAAAAGTCTCAACCAGATTGAAGAGAACTCCTGTTCATATTAGGCCGCCATTGCTTGAAATACACTGATACAAGAAATGGTAGAAGGAGTCTTCTTGACATTCTCATGAGAAAGCTGAAAGAAGTTTAGGGAAAGCTATCAGCGGAGCCTATGTGAGAGCACCAAGATTTCTAGATGGGTTGTCTGCTCAACTAGTTGGTAGACTTCAGCTAAGTTACATAGCATTATTATTATTATTATTATTATTATTATTATTATTATTATTAGTCTTTTCTGTTTCGTCTGTACTTTAATAACATCGCCCACACCTCACGATAGGTTACAAACAACCACCACCATACTTCAGATTATGGTGATACGCTTCTGACTTTGTGGGTGAAGTCTACCGAGGAATGAAAACTCAGGGGTTAACTAACCGGTTTAGGTGCTGGTCACCGCAACCCCCGGATAGTGCTTTTCAGCGAGTGGAAATCAATTACAGCTGCAGAGTCGGGTGTGGCTTTTCAACGAGCACAAGAAACTGAACAATTGTGATCAATGGTCATATCGTTGTTTGCATAAACAGAACTGAGTCAATGGATAGACTAAATTAAACCTCAGAGTTTTCCACAGTGAAGCTCAAAATAAAAATAAAATTTAGATGAAAACACAGTTACTAACAATAACATTGCGCGATTCCACGAAGTATTCACCAACCGGACTTAATCTACCATGGATTCTGGTGGCATGCATACGACTGATCAACATCGTACGTATTGTTATCGTTCTAAACTTTGTATGCACTTTTTGTTCATCTATTGCCTACATCGATGAAAGTTATACAAGCCACCAAGTCTTCCATCCTATTTAAACATACAGTTTCCGATTGGCGATGAGCATGTGCTTGTCTCCGTTGTGCTCTATTCGGACCGGTTGGTTCTGGCTATTAAACCTGAAACGACACGTAATCTACCTGACTTACTGATGGCTATTCGCAATCTGCCATACTTGGGTGGATTTAGCTCCCAGGTCTACATGGAGCAGGCAATTGCGGCAACATTGATCGGAGCTTTTCCTCCCAGGGCTGAAACCACGAACGGAAACACAACGCGCGTTGTCATCCTTCTCACTTCGGGCGGATTGAGTGCAGTACAATCCGGATCAAATGCACAACCAACGACGAGGGCTACTGGGACGATTTATGAACCGCTCATACAACCAGCTTCTGCGAGTAGGACAACAAACAAGTTGAATGAACCTGCCGTTGCTAGGCTTCAAGAACTGGGACGAAAACTGAGGGCTCAAGTGGACTACGTGTTCAGCATTGGGTTGAAAGGTGCATATGCACCAGGAGTCAGAGCACTGTCCACAAAGCCCAAGCAAGTACTGTTGCTTGACCAGTCTCGAGGCTATGAGACACTTACTGTGAATTCATTGGATCCGACAAAAGTGATTTGTCCCATTCCAAGTGAGTTTACTAGGAACCACTTCGGTGAAAATGGAATAGACTGTTGATTGTAATACAAAACTAAATCGTGAATCAGTTTCCAGCCAGACTGTACTGGCACTGACAATTTACCGGTAAGCGCGCAGAACACAACGACACTTTTAGCCAGTTAGGCTTTAATTGTTGTAATTTGGTCCTGGGGGCCCAGAGTGGTAGTGGTTTATAACCAGATGCTGTCCTATTGTACTAAACCCTTCGTTTTAGTGGTATTTATATTTTGGACATGTTCGTAATAAAGCACGAGTACAATGTGGACTCTGGAACGCACATGCAGTGCTTGGGTCATACTAGCATCACGTGGATGTATGTAACAATCCACCGTATTGCTTAATGCATAATCTATCACTCTTTTTTGTTTAAAATTCACTTCTATTTCGAAATGCTCATGAATAGGTTATTGCTTATCATGATTAAATGGCTATGTCATGGAAAGGTTGCTCAACTCTTGGTCACTATGCATAGTTCCTGATGACTGTTTCATGTAGTTGAACGACGTGAAAGATGTGTTCATAATGGTCCTACATTTCCTCATGCACTCCTACTATAAATAGCTCTTCTCTTCATCGGCGTGTTTTTGGCAGCTAACCACATTTCTATACTTTCTATGAACAAATACGCAGTCACTGGAATCTGTGGGTGGTAGTAACGAATGTGTATTTGCTGAAGATTAGTACACTTCGGTTATTTAGATGAAATGAAAGTGTATGACTAAATGAGGTTGTTCGAATTATTCCTTTCTGCTGAATCACAAACACCATGTGTACGAATGTCTAACATGATCTGGACACATTTGAAAACTGTGAAATATAGCAAGTTTTCGGTACTAATCGGCCGGCAATCTGAAGCGAGAAAATGTATGCGTTTGAGCCTTAGATCAGGTATTCTCATTTGCCGTTTGGTCGTTCTGGTCAGTGTAACATACGGGTTCAAACAAGTACCTTAAATCACGACACTGTTGGATGCAATGAACAGTGGTGGTAAATGGGTCGATTTGTTTACATTATTCGTCAAAGAGATTTGGCATGTGGTCAGTGAGAAAATGCTGAATATCTGACCCACAGACAACCTAATCATCTTCATCCTGCTCAATAACAACAGCAGTCGGCACAAGGACAACAATATATCGACGGTTTGAGCTGATGCTCGATGGAAGCGGTCGGTACTGAGCGGTGGTCGCAAGTAAATATGTGAGGCTAAACTGAACAAAAAGAGGGGATGTTACCGGGGATTTCTGGCTGAATATTGCGCAGCCAAGTTTGGTCATTTTATAGTGCGGTCAATCGTGTTCAACAAATTGACCGCGTTCTCGCCAGCACTGTCTTAAACGTACAAGTGTGACAAGCATCGACGCTTATGTGTGTGACATCATACTCCAAGCCAAACGGAAATAAACAGACGGCGTATGCAGTCGTCGATGTGATCCTAATCCGCAGGACGGACTCGTATGTTTTGCACCTTACCCACTAGCCAGGTTGGGTAACCTGGCGTATCTCTTACGATACCCTTACGAATAACTAATCTCAGTATGAGGTCAGTGATGTGGTCAACAATACTGTTGACTGAGACGAGAAAGGGTTGGAGCGAAATCCTTTGTCTACACTGAGGTATGTCTATCAATTGTTAAAATCATCGTTTCGAAATGTACCAATAAAAGTTTTTCAAAGTTGAGTATGAGCGTTAGTCTAAGAGTAAATGCCTAACTGCATGGTTGTCTTGCAGATGGTTAACTAGAAGTATATGACTGATCACCTTACAAGCTATTAAAGTCAGTGGTCACAGAAGAATCCGTAAAACACCTCGCTTGGTACCTGTTTAGTCTTCTCTTTTATCAAGTGCACGGAACACAATCCCATAGATTGCGTCCTTACCAGACGTTAATTAATACGATGGGGGTAGTAGTCAAACGTACTTTCAACAAACCACTCTACAGTTCAAACTGACTGGTTTTGAAAAGAAGACGTTCTTGCGGCTTGACTAACAAAAACTGATCAGGAACTATGAAGATCTGTCGAAAATTCCGTCTGCTGGTTCAGTGAAGCTACTTGTTGATGGATTGCACAATAAAATCAATAGTTGCTCCTAGGGTTTCAGGACAAATTACATCAGACAGCTGTCAGACTGACCAGATTTAAGAAAGGAATTTGGACCGTTCCCTTCAGAGACGTCACCTGTTGGCACATATGGCGTTTTGAAATTCCCGCCGGTTGAAGCAATTTTATCAGTGCTAACCTCATGGGTTATCCTTCATACGATACGAGAACACGTCGTTGTAAACCACAAGAAAATAAATGTAATATTCGGGAATTTATGGACAGTAAGCCCACGGGAATTTACACGGACTTCGTCAGTAATGAAGCCGATCGTGTGGTCTGTTGAACTAGGCAACCTAGTTGTACACTAACAGCCGAAATCCCGGTTCAAATCATCACGGATCTTAGTGTGTCTGTGCAATTAACTTGTTCCGTTATGAGCAGACTTCCAAATCTCATCATGATCGTTTTGTTTGGTCAAGCCGAGCAAACTTTGCAAAATGGTTGAAGAAAATATCACATTTTTTACGGGGATGTGCGAAATCATGAATTGCCTAGTCAGGTTTAATGCGCGCGCATACTCCTACGGTGGCTGGCCGAGACGTCGTTTTGAGTTGGTGCCATATCCGAATAAATTTCCACTTACAAAAAGAACGTTTGGACGGTGATGGCAAAGGTGTGACAGAAGCAAGACATATGTTGCGATATGTTAGCAGTGAGTTTATGCTCAACAGTTGCGAATGCAAAACATGCCAATCGTACACACCAGACTAATAGGTATCTACACTGACTAAACGAGTCTACAAACACGACTATTACGTATTTAAGGCGTGTATTTTCTACTTTTGCAACTGAGTATAGTAAACAGCACATATCTTCTGTCTGCTCTGATGAATTGGTTAAGTGGAACTCTGTGAGTAAGTATGCACAATTTTGCGTTAGTTTATGTACCGTAAAAACCTCTCGGCTTCACTGCAGAGGAATTCCATAAACTCGTAATTTTCATTATGAATTTTGAAAACGCCAAGTTACGTGACCTGTATGAAAGTTAAACGATTTCCATAAAACCACCTCAATTCACAACAGTTTCTGATCAGTGCCAGCAAAGTGGAAAATCCCGGCCGGACCACCCTTCGACGACCACCAATGCCATTAAACCAACATTCTGGTATGGTTCACCTTTACCGTATAGCCCACTCTTTCCTGGATTCTTTCCAATGGATCCTCCGCAACCCCCTCGAGAACCTTTCCTGAATCTGGCAGGTTCCATTTATCGAGATGAGGAAGAAGAACAACGTTTACTGCTGCGCAGGCGGGTAGAAAGGTTACTGAATAAACTTATACATCCACAAAAAGATGACAATCTATATGCAGTTACTACAAAAATAAAAGATGCTGGACAATTTATTCCAGTCATTATAGTACCTCAAAATGTATTTCAACAACTCGCACAAACGCGCACTTTCTCACAACCGTCCGTTGTTACAAACACCCCATATGTTCCGATGCTGAGGAGTATTAGACTGTCATGGAAACCATGGGAGTTGTTTTCCATAAGACATAAAAGCGGGCAAAACACAAGTGCGCCACAAATGAAATCAACTGAGACCGACGAGGACAACTGGACGGTAACGTCAGAAGCACCGAGGTATGGCAACCCTTCAAACATGCAAAAAGTTGACGAAAATTCAATGCTTTTGTTAATGATGCCTCTAAATCACTCATCCGAAAAACTTATGGATATACAACCTCCGAATTCACGAAGTATTTTTGTCAACCCGAGAAATCAAATGGACAACAGAACGAAGAACACGGTAAGTTAAATACAAGTATATTGGTTCTACATATTCCAGATAGCGTGTACAAAAATGTCATACTTTTCGTTTTGATGCGCCTTTACGTTCTAAAACGACGCCATACAAAAACCACTAAAACAAATTGCTGTTTTATTTGAATGGATGCAAGATATGACCTTAGTTAGAAGTGGGACAGCACTTGTTACCAGGCAGTAATATGTGTGTCTTGAAGGCAATATAATCTGGACATGACGAACGCATAATTAGGAAACTTAATTCGTTTGATAAGTTAGGTTACAAAGGAAGTTAAAAATGAGTTAAGATATCTTGGTCATCAGACCATAAAATAACACTGAAGTTTCTAACTAGGCTCACTCTATCCTTCAGTTCACGGATGCATTGAAATTGGGTGAGTTTTTCTGTCCCGACCCCTCCCGTGGTGTACTGACTTCCTCAGGGGGTCGAGCATTGCGAACTCCCATTCGTAAAAAGAGGTAATATATCCACTACTGCAGAGTTGTTTTAGAACGAAGACGGAATAAAATTCACGCATTAGAACAACTGCTCAAAGGAAATGCGGTTTCTGTTGGTCAGCACATTATACTCAACTGGTTACTTGGACAGATTCATCACACGTTATTTGGCCCCGACATCACCTAGTGGTCCTATTGTTTAGTTACAGAAGAATCATGTGTTTATTTCACTTCTGTTCAAATAAGATAGAATCATCGGAAATTTGAACCGGTGTCGGCGTTAATCACCGAGACGCCGTTTCAGTCCCATCTTTCGTTGCACAGGTATGAGCCAACTGAATTCAATAAAATTGGTATTATTCACAATGGTCAGTCGAAAGAATGGATGCTAAACCAACACGTCCTCTAAAAACTCCTGGGGATTATACCCTTTCCTTCAATTCGAACACAGGCACATATCTAGGGTGATAAGAACCGGGAACTATATCTGACAGTAGAACAGCGAGAAAGTGACCTACCAACAAAGCAAACAAGGGTTTCAGTTCCTGCCTAAGAAACAATCTAGATCAGACCTAAAATTAATGGAATACTCAGCCCTCCTGGAGTAGGCTTGGAGTCCTATCTTTAGTAGTCTTGTAGTAGTCTTAATCTAGAGAATAAACGAAATTCTATGATTGTAAAATTCGACAAGGTATTCTTCGTGTGCATGATGAACAGAAGCGATGGTGTTGCCAAAGCGAATGTGGCATTTTTTGATGCAATAAATTCCAAAGTAGATGATCCGTCAGACAGTACACAACTGACAAAGAATCATAGTAAAACGGAACTTCACATACTACTTAAACACGCATCTACAAAGAAATAGGAATATTACAAACTGAGACCTATTGGTACTGAAGTTTCTGTACTCTATAGCTTTACAAAAGAATACAAGTTTGACACTCCTGTATGTCTGGTCCACAACATCATTAACCTGTTTAATGGCGTACTGATATCCTGCATTGAGCTTTTTTTTCAAGTGTTATCTATCGTATCAAAATAACAAATACATATTTTGAGTTGCAAAATGTCATCCTTTGATATTCTGCACTTAGTCGTCAACATTTCCTAATACAAATTTGTAGACATCTATGTACACATTCGTATCTATGTGACCTATACACTCAAGACAATCCTGTTTGTAAAGCATCTGACTTAATTTTGCGTGTAAAGTGTAAAATATATCCCCAAAAGTCTTCATACGAATTCACGATATTGGAGACAGGGAATGATAGTTTTGTCAGGGCGAGCAAGGGGTAGCAGATATGCTAGTGAACATGGAGTTCTATAAGTGACACATCGACCCGCAAAATTGACAAGTATGGTACGTACAGCATGCTGTTCACCTTAAGTTGTTACTAACGTGTGTGTTAGAGGAAGGTAAATGGCCACCTGTAACGATAGGAAACACCAAGCGTTCGGTTTGCCGAAAACCGACATTACGTGAACTTCAAGCGGCTGCTCACTAACGGATATTCAAGGGCTTGTTGTGTTACACATGTAGAGGACAGGTACGGCCAAACACTAACATTTCGCAGTTAGGAGAGCAAACTCACGGAAAAACCGGTGAATGCAGGAACAACAATACGGTCCCACGGTGGTCTGTACAGAACTAGCCTATAAACGTAAACAGGCTAAGGCCAAATAGGTCGGTTAGGAAAGTAAGATGACCCAGTCTAATCAGACCTAAATAAATACAAAGCCAGGGCCTCACCGATAAGTCTCGTGCGCAACGCAGGGACACGTACGTTGCCACAGTGTCAGCACATAGCGGAACACGTAGTGGAGTCTCTTTCAAGCTTTACGTTTACTGCCAGGTAGTTTGAATTTTTTTGATTAGAAGAAGCTGAAAATCACATTCAATGGAGCAAAACCGTCGCTTTTCTTCTGGTTTTCTCAGTTGGCTGCTATCAAAACTAAAACAATACGCTCTTATTTTGCTCTTTCTGAAGCCTGTCAGTAATGTGTATTCCAGGAACGACCCGGACTGGAATTCCCGTCACGCTTCCATAAGGAAAACGCATTAATCACGGCGCCATTGACTGCATACTAGGCACGGTTAAATTATCATATATAAAAGCTCAGCCACACTTGCAACTGAGTAACGCTCGGATTGTTCGATCATCTCGGGAGGAGACATATCAGTTGTCCTGTTTATTCTATTTGATGACCGCACGTCTAGGACTTCTTTCCAAGTTGCAGTCAGGGAAGCTATTAACCTTGTTGAGTGATATTTTCCGTTGGTAAATGGTGGGGATTGTTAACTAATATAAACTGAACATCATTCTTGACTATTTGCAGCTGTCACATTTCCATAGAACCATCCAGTCAGTCTCTTCCTAAAAAAGACAACAGACTCGATTTTCGCTCGTACTAAAACTCGTCAAATGTGCATATCTTTGCCACGCCCTTGTGTATGGAAATGCAGAAGCTACAAACAATTGTGAGTGATGTTGATGTCATATTAACCAAACACTCCGTATTACTTTACTTTTGATCGATACGCCTGATGTTGTAGACTCGAGTTCATTGAGTGAGACTTGAAATTTACCGCTGCCATCAATAATTCGATACATTCGTACGATTTTTATCCATAGTTTATGGTTTTATCAGCTGATGCGGACAACAATGCAGAAACAGAACTGCCAGGTTACTGCAGCCAACAGTTGATGGTCGTACTCCGAAGGTGTTGGTGACAAGTCAATCGTACGATTAAACAAGCGTTTTCGTGAAGAGCACTCACCGATTATTAAAACTATACTAGATGACTGACCACTGCGTGAGTGCGGAAACTTTCTTCATTGTGATGGGGCTTACTAGAAGTCATCGTGCGATCAAGTTTATGAAAACTTTAAAGATTTTTAAGCGTCCTCTAAAACACTGCATAAAAGTCCATTACAGTTATGCTCAGGTTTTTGTGGTTTTAGCAGACACTTAGGAGTTGCACGTTGTCGTAATTGTTTTTGCTACTGACGAGAGTGAGAAATACACCCCCATCATAAAAGGTTTGCTCAGGAAAGAGAATTTACATGAATAGGCGCCAAAAAATGTTTCATTGATATTCACTTAGGGAATGGATTTACCGTGGCTACAAATGTACGTTAAATCTCTGTTTCGTCGAAACTTATTGTCTTCGTCTGATCTCAGCCGAGGGTTACTATTTTATTGTGTTATATAACTTAAATGGTTGCTTCCACCTATATACACACAGTTTTTCAAAATCGGTTCGCAATAGCATGTTATCTGTTGACGGATTCGGAGGGGAACTGTCATCCACTGTTTGATGTCTACGTGAACTGCAGTAGTAGAAGAAATTGAAACCTTTGGGCGGTATTATTTGAAATATTTTTTATCATCATTACGGCCTGTTACTAACTGTGTCAGTAAGCAGAAGCTAAATGGGACACATGAGTCAATTCACCATGTGATGCGTGATAGGTTGCGCGTTACTTATTTCGAGAAGTTATGAGATATCATGGCAAGTGCTGTTTAAGATGACCACATCAAAATACACTGGAACCACGGGCTGTACGAGGAATTATACCGATGAAAGTTCGAGAAAATAACGTGAGGTAGGTGGCATACAATGCAAACCAAACTAGTCGAAACGGATAGAGACGTAAACAATAGTTTGCTTCAACTGTTCAGATATACCCGAAGATTTCATCAGAAATCAAAACTTGAAAAGCAAGCTCGTTCTCGGTGTGTCATCTTCAGGTCAAATACAACACAGTAAATATTAAGTTAGTCATCAAGCAGAGATTATGTGGGACCTAATACTGTGCAAATCTAGTGTCATTTGAAGATTACGGATATAATTACTATGTTGCCGTATCTATTTTTCTAACAAAAGCAGGCCATAGTAGTTTCAGTGCTTTAACGAAAGACTTCTGCGCGCACAGTCTAGGGTTTCGCAGTCGTATTCCGATAACTTCCGCAGTGGTCAGGATACGACAGTTCACACCTCTGGTGGGAGCAAGTGTGACGTGGTGGATCGGCTTGATCGTGACATCCGCATTGCCTCTGTGACCCGTGTCAATTAGGTGAGGAAAAGTTTCGCATAAAATCGTTCGTTGTTGTCTGGTCGTCATCCACGCTGGATGTTGTTCGCGCATTTTCTCAGTCAAGCACCTTGATTCGAGACCAATTTAACCTTATTCGCAGGAACAAGAGAATAATTAGATAGAAAACTAGGTAGCACTACTAGGCACTAAGTCTTTGGGTGTAAAAGTGTACAACTGGCTTGGAGGTGAACGTCAGTCTTAGTTCTGAAGCATGAAATGTTCTCGTCAGAGCTGTATGGAGCCTTCTGGTCAGCGGTACGTTTGATAATTCGCCAGTGTAGGTTCATATAGATAGCTTTTCGCCCGACAGATAACTCAGTCTTGCGGTGCTCTCCGTTGCATATTCCGAGCTAGGACTTTACCCGGATATCAATTAACAAGAAACACTTCACATAAGAGCTTGGTCTCCTTTTCTAGCATGTCATCAATACAAGTTTTGTAAAGTCCGCTTGCTAGACAACGTATCAAGTGCTGTTTCCGCCTCATTGCAACAAAGCTGGACGTTCCATGTCTGCTTCCTAAGTATGCCTGGTTGAATCGACCCATCTGGACGTTTAAGTTGTGCAGCAACAAGGAAAACCAGTCATCTATCTTGTTTTACTTTCATAATGAACTTCAGCCTCCTGTGATTTGAGTTAGCTCGTGATAATAAGGAATCAGTATCAATGTCGCTATCGACGATACAGAATATATCATCTACATACCGTTTGTACAGTGCGCACTGATCTACCAATCCTGTTAGCTTTGTTTGTCCAATCATCCTTATGAAAATTTCAGCCAGCAACGGGCCTAGCGGCGAATCCATTGCAACCCCATCTTTCTGGCGATAGATTTTCCCGTCAAACTGGAACTGGATGTCTTGCGTGTAAACCGCTAAAAGGTCTTTGAGTTTCACATCTGGTATTCCGAATTGCACATCATCCGAGTAGATGTAATCAAGCATAAA
>LUCH01001265.1:20556-32905 GCA_013368495.1 Paragonimus heterotremus | reverse complement strand
CTTCACACGACTCCTCAAAATATTTGGAAAGAATTTTGGGAACACTTTTGTTCCTACACACGCTTTCGGAAAGCCATAGTGTTTGCATGCCACCGCATGCCTATTGCCGAACCTGAAGTGACTATTCAAGTTTTCCAACAAGCTTAGGTGTTTGGATTGTTTCAGCTGTTCTGTCTTTTGTTAAAGCACTAAAATTACCATGGCCTGTCTTCGTTAGAACAATTGACACGGCACCATAGTAATTATATCCGTAATCCTCAAATGGCATTAAATTTGAACTGTATCAGGTCCTACACAATCCTGACTTGACAACTGATTTCGTATTTATTGTATTGTATTTGATCTGAAGATGACACGTCGAGAACGAGTTTGCTCGTCAAGTTTTAAATTTTAATGAAACACGTTTTGTTGAGATTACTGATGAGTAGTCGGAGATTTGGTTAATTTCAAACTGAACATTACCCACAATTGATCACAGCTGTCGCATTCCCATAGACTTTCCAATCGGCCCTTTTCGAACACCAGAAACACTAGACTCAAGTTTCGCTTTCATTAGATCTCGTCAGTAGTGCATATTCTTGCCACTGCCGGGACTAGAACTCCAGTCACGCTGTTCATGAGGCAACCGTGTTGAGCACGGCGCCATTGACCTCACATTAGGCACGACCGAATTATCATCGCATGTGAATGCTCAACCACTTTCACTTACAATCAATCTTGAGCTAGAATTAGGGTTGGAAGCCTCGAACAGAATGTTAGTACAAACTGGAAAATAAACACCTCGTTTTAATGGTGAATTTACCCCTACAGTATCATCCAATCATGAGGGTGTTGACAATATATATGAGCCACTAGCCAAATAAATAAAGAAGAACTCATACTTCCCCGTCATCTGTCTCGCCCGTCCACTTGCTGCTTCTAAGCCGATGAGGATAATTATATCAAGACCGGAGAAGGTATTTACTGTTTCCGAACACACTTGCAAAACCTGAATTGGTGTTTCCATTGTATTAATACAATAACAGAACGGGGTCGGTTTTTCCATCTTGATTTTGCCAGAGAGCCAAGCTTTTATCCGTAGAGTTGCATCCTATCACATCAATTTTTTATAGGACGATTAGCTCGCCCCTTGAAAAGAAAATTAGGTGAATGTTAAATTTTGACCAGGCTTATCGTATGTGTGACGAAAGGTCGTGGAATTTATCACTCGATTGTTGTAGTACTAATGCGAAAACAATTTTTAAAAGGCTTTCTGCTTGTAAATGGACAGAAGGTATTCTTGGCCAATCCTGAACTTATCTCTATGTTTGGATGGAATATGCTTTTCAGCGAATCCATGAAAATTAATTTGTCGATTCCGAACGAAAACAACTGGTAGAGAATAGCCAAAGCCCAATCAAGTACATCCACTAACATTAGGTATCCACTAATATGTTGTACGAAACAGTTTTCCAAGAGGACATACCAATCTTTAGCTGACTATTAATCAGCGATAAAACCAAATAAACATTCGTGGGTAACTTGGTTTCGGCTATGATTAATGCTCGGGGTAGCCCATGAAATGCGGACGTTAAGTTAGCCTGAAAGTTCAGATGATCAAAAAAATGGAGGGTGGGGAATTAGAAGGGAATAGTGGAGACTCTCAGTACACACCTGATCGTCACTGACGGCAATATGATGAAATATCTGAAAACTTTCTTAACCAGCCACGTGAAGGTTCGTGTAATCTCCTATTCGACAGTCCCCACCTATTAGTCTCGTTGTACATGATAGTCAAATATTTCACAGTCCACAGTCAGATCATCGCTTTGTGAGTTCTTTCAACCGTGTGAAGCCGCACTGAATTGCTCTCCGTCTGAGCAACAAACAGTCTTTCATGTCTGTGTCAACAGGTTTTGTCCTAGGCACTAAGTCTGAAAGTTCACACATCCCTAGCTACCAGAACCAAGGTTTATACTGACTTCCATCTCAATGTGACTCCTGCTTTACTCTGATCATGCGGTTATGACCTGGACTTCACCAGAGAATATTAGAAAACACCACTCATCCCTAGCCTCTGTCGAATGCGAGCTCAAACGGATGATAACGCTGAGGCAGTTGTTAAACGTTTCGGAACCAGCAAATGTGCAGTTATAGACTAGTAAGAGTACTCACTGTAACTGAGATGCGCACATTATGAAAAATCACGAGGATGTAAAACGTCTTGATTACACAAAACACGCTGTGTTTCAGTGAGTTTGCAAAATGCATCATGTACTATAGGCGGGTGGAGTATGCTCTGATGAAAAATGAAAGACGGCTTTAATAGCACGTTTTTAAACACGACTGAATCTGAATTGTTTAAAGAGCGTACTTAGTTTACGGATTCGAAAGGATCACCATGTTTGAGAGGTTGACCCTATTTTCCGTTGTGAATCGGCGCTTGTCTCTGTTATGTAGACTGTATAGTGTGAATTGATTGACTTGGGTACTGCGTTTCCTTAACCACTTCCCCAGGGCTAAAAATGAGTAGTGTTCTCACACGGTATACAATTACGAATTGCATTTGATTTTGGTGATACAGATCTATCTGTATTGTATCGTTAACACTAGAAACACATGGATGTCCGTCAGGTACAAAACAAAACAGAACAAGCACTGACGATACCGCTTTTGGAGAGCATCTTAACAACCCTAAAAGAGTATGCAAATGCCAGGAAAGAGAAACCTCCACTCACCTCCTCCGAAGTGTATCGAGAAAGGATCAAACAAGACTCAGTGGATGTAATCAACCGTCAGCTATCATCTGCGTGGCAAGATGCTGCGCTGCACGAGGGCGCGGTTCTTATGTTTGCCATGCGCGCACACTCCAACCACCATCTGGCTGAGTTGTATTCCGGTTCAAACAAGCCTGTAATATCTAAATCTCACGACTGGTTCAAGCACGCAGACTTTGATAGGTGGACCATCGGGTTGTATCGACGCGTTCAACTAGAACTTTGGAAAGCCGAACAACCAGTGGTTCGTCTGACCTTTAATGGGGAGCATGCAGATCGGTATACGTGGTTTCAAAAATCGCTACTTATGGAAGCATATCCGTGGAATGAAAGAGAACTGTTGCATCAAACGATGTTCCTTAGAAGCAGGTAAGCCAGAACTGTTGAATCATACTCAAATAGACGATGATATATTTTTCTCACTTTTGCAATAAACTTTAGGCTTTGTAAGCCATACAGATGCCGCCCATTCGTAAGCAACTCAAAGACGGTCACCTTAGAGAGGAGGTTGATAGTACGAGGAGAGACCGCCAAATAACTTATCTATACTCTGACGAAGTCGTTGTTTCTGCACCGATATATCAACAAAATAACGACTGGTGTTTCGTAAGGTAGTGCTTTACCAGTCTGCTTTGTTCTGTCACAGCCCACAAGTGTCTGTTACTCAACGAACGCTTTCATGGAAAAGGCGACCAAACGATACTACATTTGACTTACCTACAGGACCTCAACATGTCGCGGTATATATCTTCAATGGGTATTGATAACCTGTAGAAACAAATAAATATCTATGCAACGATAAAATGGGATTGACTAGTTCGTTAACCGAAGCGCTCCTACAGCATGAGAAATCTCTAAGATGCCAGATCGGTAAAGTCCCTGTACATATCACGACATCCGTGTAAAACGTTTCATCCTCTCCGAACGCTAACATTCTATTGGTATTCAGGCTGTGCTTTTTGTGCGACGCCTATGTTTCACTGATCTTAAAGCAGCTAGCTGTAAGCATACCTGTTTTTCTGTCCAAACCTAGACGATCGATTTCCATTTTACTGTTTAGCATGTCAGGATAGTTCGACCTAACATAGCAAGACAAGTTGGAACGGATTATGGTAGAAACCCTGATCTCTATTACAATGATGCAGCTACAACTCCAAATGGATGGTAGATAGCCGAACAGTAAGTTCACGCTCCCGTCGCAACCCCCCAACCCACTTCCCATTTTACATAGGGTGAAACAGCTCAGCATTCAAGTCACGCCATCACTTAAACACTGACATCATAAAGTATACAGAAACTAAGTAGAAGCGAGATGATAATATTAGGCTTCCTGAGAAACGGAGCGCATACTGGGTGTTGGCATACATCGTGGATTGTTTGACTATCATTTTGATCACATATAGCCTCAAATAACTGCTGTGAGGTTATGACTCTTAGGTTTTTGTGAAATATGACAGTGGACCTATGGGAAAGTATTACAACGAGGGTCGTGTATGGAAAGATTGTTTTAGAGATCAGAGAACAGCATTCCAATGAAGCTTCCTGCACATTTGGTGCAGGTACCCACAAACAATGACCGTTACAGTGACGTGGTTAATATGAAAAACTATTATGCAAAGCGCCGTACAAGTGTCGTAGACATCAGCCACTGATTGAACACTTTGAATGGCGTCAACTTGACTGAACAATGAAATAAAACCAGCAAACGTTTGAAGCAAGTTAAGGCTGTTCTAACTCCATTTCAAACCACCTCCAGTTATATAGTTGATAAATAGGCATTCGGGGACTTCATTGCAAAGGTTATAGTAACTAATATGTAATAAGGGGTTTATTTGTCTTGAGGACATCTCACTTGGGTGAATCGAATCATCGTCTTAAGCAGCTTTACTGATTACAACTGCACAGATCAGATTTGCAACGGTGACAATACATCCACAACAATGAAATATCCTCTGTGGTGGTGTTTCTTCTTGAGAAGGAACTCGTTATACTCCTACTACTAACGCGAGTGCGACACAATGGACAAACTATTTAATTTCAACAGATTCTCCCCAAAAAGCCAAGTGGTCATGCGTAATACCAGTATCTTGCTGGAACGGTTCTTGGTATTTTGAATTGTTAAATGTCCTCTGAAAGTGGACCAACCATCGGGAGATTTTCGTTGGTAGCTTGTTATGACGATTACACAACCATAACACAGTGATGGACACATATTGAAATGAGGAATACTACCATCTACGTGCCATTCCGACTAGATAAAAGGATGGTAACTAAAACACGTTACACCGTCAACTATTTGCTGCTTTACAGCTATCTGAATCCTGTCGGACTTCCTGTCTAGACAAGTGCTACATAACAAATGTTTGTATAGAGGAACTCTCCATTAGTAGAGTAATACTCTAACTGCTAATTTACTGGGGTTGATGATACACACCTCAGCTTTCATGTGGTGGGGACTGGTCTAACGTGGTACAGGATACCAAGCACCTGCTGAACAGGTCCCAGGGCCAAATCTTTAATAGATGTAAATCAGATTTTTAACTTGTCAGGGAGACGTGTGAAAATATCTTACAACCAGACTGACGCACACCAGCGATCCGCCTCGAGGTTACTGATTGAGAAGACGGGATTCAAACCGACAAGGCTTCCAGGTCTCTTACTCCTGTGAAGAGTAGAACCAGCTCAAATCCGAAACTGTTGTTGTATGGTTATTGGGGATTTGTGTTCTGTAGAAGTATTATTGCAGACAACTGTCCACCCCGCAGAAGTGTTTCATGGGTTTCTTTCTGAACAGAACACTATAGTGTTTTCGGATGTGATCTGAGAAACAGCGGTGCTTGGTTATAAACACTCGACTACAGAACGAACACCCTTACCGCCGAAATTTGGTCGACCCAAAAATGGCAAGTCGAACTGCCATCCCTTTAACAACGAGTAAGGATAGGCGAGGTCCCCTTTCATTGGCTCCACTAAGTACGATTGCTTAATCCCCTGTCAACTGACTGAAATCGCTTTTTAGCTTTCTGTGTAAATAGTGGACTGTTTTATCTCACAGCAAAGTAACTCATTGAGAGCATAGAGAATTTTACCACTCGCAGCTTGTAAGCAGCCTGAGATAACCTCATTTATCAATAACCTAATTAGATATGTGGGTAGATTAGGTGAGTAGCTGAGTCCATATGTGAAATTTCCGAGCTCCTTGCGTGGCTCCGTAGCTCAGCTCATAGACCACTTGCCGCGTTCGGGCATGGTGCTTCTGTCACTGGTTCGAATCCAGACGAAGCCTTGACTTTTCACAATTGGGTCTCATCTAAAACATATAATTAGCTACTTCGTTAAGCAGAGCCACCTAATTGTTGAGAAGGTTCATATGAAATACAATGCAATCTAGTGAACAGGCCTACCGATAACGCAAATATTGAAATCTCCGGATCAGCCAAAAGTGAGGCTAAAAACGAGCTACATCAGTTGTAAGCAAAATGTAGTCACTCTTTATTGATTTCGGAAAGCATGCTCCCAAACGTGTTTGCAAACTCCGCAGCTTAAGCTAGCAGTTTTCTGTGGAAAACAGAAACAGTTCGAACTTTCGCAGAAAGAAATCAACAATCATCCGACAAATAATAGGTACGGAATTATTCATGAGTACAGCGCCTGTCACACGATGCATATTCTTATCTGTCATAAGTCTTTTATGACATTCCTTTTGGGTCCTACTTGTGATATGTTTCCCACTGGCGACTTTCTCGTTGACCACAGTGATTGTCCATTTATATTTTACTCTATAACCTGGGCTGTTTGCTCCAGTACAAAGTGTCTCCATCGGTAGGCACACACTTGATGTTGGTAAACTCGTATTGATGGCGAGAATGGCAACATAAGTAAAAGAAACTGAAATCACCGAAGTAGACATAAACCATTGAAGACAGAAGTCTCCAGTGTGGTCAGTAAGGTAGTTTCATTGCGATACGAACAATGTAGAACGTTTGAGATAATGGCTAGACAGGTTCGTTGAAGAATGATGACATGAATGGCCTTAAACGCCAATGAGATGTGTGGTTTCCGATTGCTAAGCGAGAGTAGACACATCCCGTGCTAGCACACCAAGTCGAACTCACGTTTTCTTAGGACGGTTGGTTTTACAGAAGATTTGCGATTGTGAAGGGAAAGATAAACCAAATGTTCATTATGGGAAAGGATTGACGGGGACCTATATTTATGAACAAGTTAGAAACCTAGTGTCTATTGCACCAAGCTATCTACTATGAAGAAGGTCACGTTGAAGTGGGACCGCTATATTACCAGTAACCTTCATCGTGAGTTAACGGTTGCTAATCGTTTCCATTAAGCATGGAAATTTTAAAATAACCATTGTTATAAACTGAACCATATCCCAGTTGGACTGTACACATTTGCGTTCGGATAGGGTTTAGTCGATCACTTACGAACAGAAGTACGATACCTGGTTCGATTTTACCAGTACTCGTGAGAAGCGCGACGACGAGTTGAACTTTGGCCCATCTTCTAGTGACGCCAACGTGATGACTAACCCAACCTTCGTTTCACATTGGACACGATCAAATTGTCACATCTGAAGGTTCGACCACGATCGCTCCTGAACGTCGATCAATTTATATCACACAAAATTCGTGACTTTTGGCCCGATTTCTGCAGTTCCCATCCAGATAGCAATCCACTCTGACATAGATGGAATCCGCATGAGTGAACATAACAGGAAAATATAATTTCTAGGGAGACCTCAAAGAAAAACGTTCTTGACCCCATATCATCAGATCACGCACAACTATCACTTAAATTGATCTATAGTGGGTTCAGTGATCACACGTGAATGCAGCCTGTTTGTTATCGATTGGAAACAAAGGATGTGCACAGTCCATTTGGAACATTCCTGATTTGTAAACTGTGAAACACGAGGCAGCACAGAATGGAGTTTTCATCAATACCAGAACTCGGGGAACGCGAATAATGTCATACGATCATTGGATATTGATGTCGCTACAGTAGAGAGACTGCAATAATCAGGTAGATGCTTCAAACCGGTGTTCTCTCTACGGTTATAGGCTACTCACTTTCATCTTGGAGTGTTATATTTCGATCTTATGTCTAGTGACTACCAAGTCACGTTGGCCAATAATGTGGGTTCTACGTACAATGATGCACTACTTGTTTGCCATTCCGGATCATTTCGAAGATAACCGCTCTAGGCTAACAAGTAAATGAGTTACGGTGTTTACGACAAAACAGCCAAATCGTCGAGATAGATTCCGCCTACTTCTACATACAAACAGATGCAAATCAAACAGACATTCCAATGCGAAGCTGTTTGAATTGCGACCCAAGCTCCTAACTGGTAGATGTACAATTCACACAAGTGTTCTCCCGAAGAATGGAGGTGAACACAAGGAAAAATAAGGTAAAAGAGAAGTGACAAGTGGTACTTCGACAACCGAAAAATAAGCACCTAAAATTACTTTTGGATAATCTTCAGTCTGTCAAAACAGCAAGAAAACAAACGTTGCCGGATGTTGACATTTCGATTTGTCTCATCGTCCGCATACTAAATACATACAGAATATATAACAAAGGCACATGGCAAAAATAATTGAACAGAGTGAAGTTTTGGGTCAAAAGGCCGCCTCCAGGAGAGGTGGACGGTGTGAACCATCAATTTTTGCGCACACAACACTAGCTTTCTTTGTTTCGTCAGCACAGCTTCAATAGTGGCCTGAAGTTTGGGTGCCGTAGCAACACAATGAACGACCTGGTTGGGTTGACGTTGTGACCTGTCTCCAGGATGTGCTTCGCAATTGACGATGCCCGACGAATCTGTACAGATGACCGGTTGACACAGGAGGAAGATGTCTTAACAAACACATTATTTGCTAATGGATATCCGGATAAATTTATCTCGGTTCATAGCAAGAAAACACCAGAAAGACCTGCAGCACACACAGCAAAGAAAAAGGTGTTCATAAAACTACAATTCAGGGGAGACTATTTGTCCACTATACTGCGTCATCAGCTTCAGTCAGCTGTGAATTGCACTTACCTTGCAGCTGAATTGTACCTCTTGGGGAGTTATTTATGGAAACCCTAGACGTGACACACCTAACTATTCTGTCTCACATGTCGTTTATCAGTTCACAGATCAAACAAAGAAAGCTAGTGTTGTGTGCGCAAAAATTGATGGTTCACACTGTCCACCTCTCCTGGTAGCGGCCTTTTGACCCAAAACTTCACTCTGTTCAACTATTGTTGCCATGTGCCTTTGCTATATATTCTGTATGTATTTAGTATGGAAAGGAAATTCTTATCTCTCGGAAATAAACAGTGAGAGAGACTGCAATGGCAAGATCTATTTCATGCTAGTGCATTCCCTTCCGTGCTAGCCATTCAATTGGCTAACAAGCATTGGCCAGCTGGACACAAAGGCCTCACTCACACACCTACTGGTCTTATTCCTTCGGGTTTACACCGGATACGTGGTGTGTGAGTGGAACCGCAAGTGGTGCAGCGCAAGCCACCTGGGGTGATGGCTTAAAGCGCAGACGTCTTTTGGCTTCGGTCACTGTGACAGGCTAATCCGTCTCGGATGCCGCCAATCATGTATTTAGTATGCGACTAACGAGACAAATCGAAATGTTAACATCCCGCAACGTTTGTCTTCTTGCTGATTTGAGGAATTGGATCAAGAGAATCCAGTGCCTTAATTCTTCAGTCTGTCGTGGACATGATTGCACCAGGGTCGACCGTCCCACCGACCTCCGAACACAATTCTATTGTGCATTTCAATGTACGTGTCTAGATGTCAGTGTTCTGGTGCTAATGCTCGCACAAAGTGTGTTGGGTGGGGGGAAGGTGACGCTGCGTTTCTCAGGCTAAAGAGGCGATCCGCCGACAATATCGGGGACCCACTGATGCGGATCATTCTTACACAATGCCAAACCTGTCAGTTGTAGCCACCACTTATAAGCCAATGAGTTAATCGTGCTCATACAACACCAACGTGATTTTCACAATTAACGGTGACTTCTATCATATTACAGCTGCCCAAACTTAAAACACTGAATCATTTAATTAGTTTCGAGAAAAAGCGCAACCTCACTAATACACACTCTGACCTCTTCATGAAAGCTACGCCTATCCGCTAAGTATTGAACTAACTTATTCACTCGCGAGATCGCCTGGATGTATTACTGTGCATGAAGTAGAAATAGTCAGGCGAACCAAAACAGACGGCTTGTAGTACGCATACACAAAGAAGCGTATCAAAATTGGCCGTCCGTCATACAATTACTTGGAGACAGGTAAATGTTCTGCTGGGGGCTGCTCCTCTTCTCCAATTCCACAAGTTTACAGATACTTCCGTTTAGTTTGACGGTCCTTGCGCATTATTATCATAGATTACGTGGCCGTTTTGTTTTAACTCAACCGCGATATACTATAACACCTGAAATGTTGCTTCGATTCAGTACTCTCTAATCTGCAATGAATGTGGATGGTAAACACCCGGTGAGTATACACTTGCACGATTATGACAATACTATATCACTACGATATGAAGTTTGTAAGAAATCCTATTTTGAAACATTGAATACTGGACCAACCAAATTAATACTCAGTTCTTTGGAGTGTATATGTTGTTTTCGATCCAGTCCGTATCCCGTCCATGAAAATATTTATGATCTAACCCTACCAAACACATTAAACACGATAGTTGTCAAATACATCAGCCAGTTCAGTCAGAGTTTAAAGTACTATCTACACTAAACAGTAATTCTTAGTACGTTAGAAACATCCGTCTCGTTTGTCGCTGTCCATAAAAAATACATACCACGAATACCCATCAATTAGTGAACACAACGAGAAACGTAAATGAAGGATGTAAAAAGTCGATGAGATTGATCTCAAACTCCGGTTATACTCAAGTCAAGCATAAGTCACATTACAATCCATGCTCGACATAGTCAAACAAAATCTATTGTTGTAGTTAACCATATTGGACCCGCGATGATTTCAACACGCAATGGAATATATATCAATGTGGCCGTAAGATGTGTTCAAAGATCACAGATAGTAGGTTGTAGACAACATGAGAGACCAGACGAACCATGGTTCAACAAAATCGGACCAATGGACTAGAAATGGCAGACCAACAAGACCCCAAAAGCGTCGGTCATACTCACAAACCATGCCGAAGTGTACATGATGCGAGTAGAAACTGCCGCTGTGTTGTGGACTGGAATTCCGGCCCATAAACGCTAGTGCGTGCGTGGCGTGAGAGCGAGCGAGTTGTACAATGAAGATAGTGCTTTACTCAGGGACTTTTTGCTAAACTATGTTTCAGCGCACATGTAACTTCGTCCAATGGCAACGACAACCAAGCTCAACCAGGTTTCCTACGTTGTCGGCGTAAAAAATGGAATTTGGTCGGAATATATTAAATGTTAACACGAAAACCGTTTCCGTAAATAACATGATTCAAGAGGCATAACAGTACCATAGACAAGGCAGACAAAGTAACAATCGTTAACAAAGATACGTGCGTTCTGATGACACTGAAATAGAACCCCTTTGGTCCCGGTCTTATTCTGGGTGAGTGCGATAACTTTCTGACTTCCCTCCGACGATACCCAGCTGGCGTGGGGATGGGATCCAGGCGCTCCTTCTGTGTAACCCATGTGGCAGAAGAACAGGAAGGTAAGAAGAGAAGGGGTCGTAAGGCACTGTATTATGTGAAGTCGAATCGTGTGGATAAACGAAACGAAATCCTTTGCGTCATCGTGTTGGAAGACCGGGTGGAGAACATACACCCATCGCAGAGAGTAGCCACGCGCCCGAGTGTGGTCTGAGTCACCTTATGCGTGTATGACCGGTTAACTACGTCTGATCTGAAGACAGACATTTCAGCAACCAAGTGTTTGTATTCGGTACGTTTCCTGTATCAGTTCAATTGTGTACACAACTTTGGCGAGTCAATGTATCTCCACAATTACAGTATTGCCTTAGCAAGCTCATGGGTTAACTGACTGCTCGTGTAGGCAAAAAGAAACATCTTTTGAAGCGCTTAGTGTCAAACCTGTTTCATCGATTTCACTCTTAGTTGATGCACATGCCTTCGCCAGATGAATGTTTGCTACAACAAGTTGACAATTGCGTCGGCATGTTGACTAAACGTAACTTGTTAAAGTCTAACCATACATTTGCTGCCACCACAAAGGCTAGAAATTGTTTCATGACAGTCATTATCAAACCCGTAAAGGTTACCATTTCGTATTTTATTCTAGCTACCACTGCCTGACGAACCAAAACAATACTGAACTACTCACGACATTGTTAGCTTGAGAACAAACCCAAACAAACCTTATATAACAGCTTGAACAAAACAGTCAGAACACGAAAACTGGTAGATGCAAGCATTTCGTATTGACTCATCAGTACCAAATTTACAATAACATGGATCGAGTTTTTTTTATAGCAAACAATTAAAGGGGTTGATAATCAATAAGCGGGTTAAGATAAGTCAATAGGTCCAGGGAAGGGTCAAGTTCACAAACAGTTTTTTCTGAACACAC
>LUCH01001265.1:8094-19054 GCA_013368495.1 Paragonimus heterotremus | reverse complement strand
GTGTGTTCAGAAAAAACTGTTTGTGAACTTGACCCTTCCCTGGACCTATTGACTTATCTTAACCCGCTTATTGATTATCAACCCCTTTAATTGTTTGCTATAAAAAAAACTCGATCCATGTTATTGTAAATTTGGTACTGATGAGTCAATACGAAATGCTTGCATCTACCAGTTTTCGTGTTCTGACTGTTTTGTTCAAACTCCTGAAGGGAACTAACTGTTTCAAACTTATATAAACGCAACAAGTTTCATACAGAAGACTGCCCACAGACGTTTGAACGCCCTATCTTCGGCGTCCGGTTGAACCGATGGAAAAGTAGAGAAACCGGGGGGAGATGAACATACTGAACGGTCATGAATGCATTAACAGAGTACACATGATTCACAAGAGGCAGCCGAAAACAGACCGTTTACATTTTCGCAGGTTTCCTACATTAAGACACGTATATGAGGAAAGCAATCTTAGCGCTAGCTAATATCACGATGAGACTGAGGATACTATAAACAAGATTACAAATCTATCAAATAAACACTTTTTGATCGGTTACTTCCGCATTCGGCTGTCAGACGCTAAAGTTTAGGTTTCTTGGCGAATCTATTGACCAGTATTTCTATTAACGTGCAGTATCGTAACACCAACCAGTTGCCAATCATTGTTAAGGTCGATGAATATTCCCCCCGTTAGCTTACGTCGAATGACGACTGAGTTCAAAACTTCTCAATTTTCTCTGCTTCCATTGACCAAAATATTATTTAGCAGCTGATGTTTGGAACGCATATTGCAGTGATCAGCGTTTTTTTTGCCTTCAAACATTTGACTCAGTAAGACTGAGATATGTTCGTGGACAGGCGGGAGCTCAAGGGCTTGAATGAAACTTCCCTATAGCAATAATACGATCTTAGCCCAAGGATATGCACATGTCATCTCTTAAGTTGAAAGACAACATGACAGTCGACTCCCAGGATATGGTAGTTTACTTTTCCCTGTTACTGTACAGTAGAGCATACCAGTCGCATGACAGAGTAAACGGGTAAAGTAGCATCAACCAAAAAATAGCTTAAAAGTAGAATAAGAAAACTAATAATCAGTGCTATTGTGGAACATCTGGCAGACAAGGATCAAAACGCGAACTTCTGTGGGCGTTTTCGAGTCATCTCCAGAGCGCCCAGAAAGCATTCAAGATCAACGCAACGCCAAAACACAACGACATGTGAAGCGACCGTCATTCGGTTACGTCACGATGTTCGTGACCCACTACCCGTTTATCCAATGAATACAAGTCCCACTCACGCTGAGTTAACATTGGCAGATTGGCCCAATCATCCTATCGATGAATAGGATTGAGGTTACTGCTTTCGAACTGTCTAACTGTAAATATTATTCTTACGTTTTAAGCAATACTTATCAATTAACCTTAAGAAGTGTGGTGTCTTGATGATGGATTTACCAAAAAAGTACGCTCAACGTTTCTCTTATACCAAATCGTCGGGTGTACGAAGGCCCCATCGCCAAGTCACTAACACTAATTCTTTCTATGTAACCCTCAGGAACGAACCATTTTCGATTGTGCGCATGCCGGGAAGCACCAGTCAATTAAGCAACGCAAGCAAAACCCCAACGTGTCCCAGACTGCAAGGTTATCTACTGATCGTTGACAGCGAATCGCCGGCTTCCGCTTGTCCATGGATAAACACAAACCAACCAGCTGACGCTCGACAAAGGTCCAAAAACCCGACCACATTCCCCATCTTTCTTTACGGTTTGCCTTCTGTCTTATGGAACAGGGAACACACGGAGTTCGAAAATTCATCGCCGAAATTCGCTGACCACATCGGCATTCACAGAGCTGATGAACTACGTATCTACGCAGTTCCTTATAGTTTGATCGTCTCGCGACAAAATCACACGACCATTCGGGCGTACACTTTGCTCTTCGCCTTGGACAAATCATTGGGAATTTCATTCAGTCGTCTTTGGCACCAAAATATTTGCAGCCCACCATCTTACCAACCATTGCATTTGAATGTCCGAAAAGGTTCGCTGGAACTCATAGTTCCATCCTGTGCCTGTTGGTATCGAAGTAGAGCGATCGAAAGTTGGCATCGTCCATCCCATACACCAACATGGTTTCCGGGAACAACCATACTCACAGGCTTCAAACGAATGCGTGTTCTATTGTCTGACGATCAAGGAAAACTGGTGGGTCACCTGGTATTTGACACACGAGGAGCGCACCCAGACACTTGGTTCACTCCGATACGCTTAAGAGCCTCTTGGCCGTGGTCAGTACAAACACTGAGCACCTATAACTTTGTACAATTTGGTCGAGCAACCTACTTGATGCAAGCATATCCTCTTTCAAGCCGCTGGGCGCCAATCGGACTGTGGATAGGCCTATACGGGATCGGAGAAAACGATTGTGGTAGCGTCCTGGTAGTATTAGACAAGCCAACCACTTCCACTGTGTTACCACTTTGTTTATTCAACGCAACTGACAGGTCTGTTTCGCACATGACTCAAATGCTAGTCAGTAACACACCGGCACCAGTGTACAAGATGCTTTCATTCCGCCAAATTACAATTTGGTCCGAATGATGATAAACCAACAAATCCTGTGATAACATGATCATAATTTGCAAGTCATTTCATGGTAGTGTTCTAACGAAACCGTTACGTTTCAGAGCTGGATGGATATTTCTAATATTTAACTAACGTAGGCTAGCTACTCAAATTGTGGTGTTTGCATTTCATGTAGTCTTTCCGTGTTAAGCATAATAAACAAGGATGAAAAGTAAAGTGAGAGTTTATACAAGTAAAAATGGTACAGCAGACCGAAGAAATTCTGCACAAAACCACCGGATAGTCCACAGTGACCAAACATTCGACCACATACAAATGGAGTATAACGTTGGCTGGAACAAATGCATACAAAAGCAGAAACCAACGGAAGGATCCGAATGATTTTTCCCTACCCACATATGGGCAGCCTGAAAGGGAGCGCAAACTGTTGCCAATCTTGCGAAAGCATGTTGAACCTAGTAGGTAAAAATGCCAATAGTCTGCTTAAGAAGTTCTAGTCTCCCTGCGGATCGTCACAGAATAGAGCCACGTCGTTTACATAATTTATCTCGAAGCCGAACGCGTAGGAGCAGTTTTACTTCATTACATTCACAGTATGTCAGAGCACAGTATGGGACCTTGTCTACTGAAAAGCTGAATTGGAAAGGGTAAGCTGGACAAATATGGTGCACCCAACTTGAGATGCTAAGGGTCGGCAACACTCTGCCATAGCCCTAAATCAGCATGAGGTCTGAAAGTAGATCGCCTTCATTATGTTCATGTACTTCTAGGGTATATCCTTCATTGATAGACAGTCTCACAGTACAGCTCCATCAACTGAATCGAGGACCACACTGATGTCAAAAAACTACTGGCTTTATATGTGAATGACGGAAATCAAGCATCTGATGGAAGGTGAAGCCATGACCAGCACTACCACGGTTAGAATGAAGCCCAACTTGCCATTTTCAGATATGGCGTTCTTCTGTTTTACTTAGTCTACGAAGTACAATGGTTGCAAGCAACTTTGATGCAATAAAAATCCGACTAATCTCTGTGATTTGTACACGAAATGCTTGAGCCCATTTTAAAAAGGAAGATGATGTCAGCCAAACATCGATCATTTGAAAAGACTTCATTGACCCAGGTTTTGGAGCAGAGCCGTCAGCTCTCTGACTAAGGCTGAACCATCATTAAATCCACCATAGACAACAATAGATTAAGGTTTCTCACGGATGCTTAATTGCCTCACAACCATGAGGAAAACAGCAAACCTTGTGCAGAAAAAGAAAAAGAAGGAGAGGGGAAGGGACCTAACTACTAAAAATAGATAAGTCTATATTCAACCATTTGGCATCAAGATCTCTACACCTTGCAAACAAACAACCTAGCTGTAGGTGCAAATAAGGCTGCATCTTCATCTACAAAAAGAGCAAGGATGAGTTTGTCTGGGCCGGGTGCTCTGTGACTTTTCAGCACCCTGGTCTCACTTGAGATTACTATCCCGAGGGTGGAGAAATGTCAACAGACCAATCAGCACCAGGCTCGGCCAATGGAGAGAGTGGCCAGTTGGTCTGCGATTAGAAATGTCCAACCCAAGGTTCTAGGTGTCGTTGTAATTTGAGTTGGCTCACCATTGGCTTAACAGATTACCTCGCTCAAACCTGGATCCCTGCTATCTGTTGCTCCGATGAGAGAAAAGATTTCGGGGGTTCCCGGAAGTAATGCTTTGTTCCATCTCGATAGTGCGTTGTGTCTACCGGGTCTTGTGATATTCCTCACTCAGAATCAGTGTAACAGTCATTTTATCTAGGCCCTGTCAACATTACACTATTCAGTCCCCGTGAAGCAAGCCATACTTCATTTTTCGTTGTTTATAAACTCGGGTTGTTCAGTTTTTCTCTATAGTTACACGACAAGTAAGTATCCGTATCAAACATAGACGTAGTGCTACAAACGTTGAAGACAACTGTGATGACTCGAAGCTCAGGTAATTAAAAAAGAGACGACTAGTATGTATCAAGTAAAACGAACAAGTATACATATATACACATACGTTCTCATTTCACATTTTGTTCAAAGGGACTTCGCTTTCTACGCACATACATCAAGCTTTAAATGGTTTTTAATGTTATCAGCAATCTAACCAATTCATTATCATAGAGAGACATAAAAAATGTATACGTAGAAGTCTGAGAAAAACTTGGCAAAAACCAGGTCGAGTCTCCAAAAGTACAAAATAGGTTAAGCAGCTTCAGAGTGAACCAGACTGGCCATCTGAAGCCAAAGAAGCGCGGAAGGAATGCGATCAGACGCCTTCGGTTCAACTGACAAGTTCCACAATACTATATCCTCGATTTTAGGTCCTACGGAAATGCGGGCCGGCTCGTCGTCCTCGAATTGATGGTCATCCGGATGTACAACAACAGCAGTATAAGGGGCCGGCAGCGAGAGTTTCGTGCCTAACAAAGGTCGACCACGTAGGTTTGCTTTCAGAACCGGATGACCCGTAAAGCTAGTGGAATCAGTGGGACTAAAAAGGAGAATGACGTAAAGTATCGACGAACCTTTGGGTGAATCTGGACTGAACATCTACTTCTTGCCCGTCAGCATCGATCCGGCAAGGTAACCAATGAGCGGTAACCGACTGAAAGCGAGACATGTAAGGGCTGTTCCGCTGGAGGTTATTTAACGAAGAACGTAGGTCTGAAATTTCAAGGAAAAACGGTTACCACATACAAGACAGAAGTGACAGTAACATTTCAAATTGATGGTAACTTTTTTTCATCTTCGCGTAACAAAAAAGTAGGTTGTCTTAAGGTTTCAGGTCATTATTCCGAATCCACCTGCAAGATTATGCGTTAAATACCCCCCAGGTAATACTTAACCGTGAATGTTACAAATACGTATATTTTAGGTCTTCGGCCGTACCAATGAATAGTATCAACAACTCCGACGACCGTTTGGAAAGTGAAAGATTCATAAACAGTGCCGCCGGTTACATGAGTTTCCGGAATAATCTGTCATAACGATCAATGCCAAAAGGTGCGTGCGCCAAAAACGCCATCACACGTGGCTTGCACTGCACCAGTTGGAATTCCACTTGCACAGTTGCATTCAGTGTAAACTCAAAAAAACAACACCCGGGTGAGTGAGTGTCTGGAAGCCCGTGCAATCCAAAAGAGCAACGCTGGTTAGTCAGAAGATAAGCCAGTGTGAAAGTGAAACCCTTATCTTTTAGAAACAAAAAATATATAGACTTCAAGGGTGTTATGACCAGCGTGGTCAACTCAAACTAGAAACGGCCAGTTTTAAGCAACTATGATTAATCGTTCGAACCGTAGGTCGTATTCGAAGATTGTCCGGAGGAGGGACTATATCAGTGTTTCATGTATGATGCACGGTTCCTGTTACGAACCCCCACCTCGGATAGAGAACAACAAAAACAAATGCAAAGACCGCGAGCAGTACCTCTATCACGAACGAACACAATGATATCACAAAATTGCATGAAAATCAGAGCGCAAGTATCGGGACCCAACTCTCGCAACTATGAACCCCCTAACAAGTGAGGAAGATGACCTTCAAACGAGCTTTATTTGCTGTTCAGTCCGAAAGCAAAATAATGGTTTACAGCAACTGTATTTATAGGTTTTGAGCGGCCTTGGGCCCAAGCCACCCAACGGACCAATCAGAGGCGAGCAAGAATTCTCGAATGTTCGAGAATCCTGGTGGGCGCTCAAACTCCCAAGAAGAAAGAGTCCATTTTTCTTGACAAATAAGGCGAATTCTTGGGAAAGTGCCTTTTCCCAACAATTCCATACTTCGTGTGTGGGTTTAACAGATGGAAAATATACATAATTATCATTCAAATTGGACCCCATCCAATTTGTCGGCGACCGCTGAAGATCTGGATTTCAGAGTAGGAATACTGTAACATAATTTCTTCCGAAGTTGTGACGATGCCAATCAACCAATCTGCCATCTGCGTAGTGATCAGTGATCCTGCTAATTTGGGAAACTGTCGAGGAGATGTGTGCTCTCGTTACATCTGATCACGACACCCTAGATACATATCTACCGTCATTCCTACAAAACTGAGCTTCGCTTTTGTAGCAAAACCATCTGATCAATCTCCTACGTCTGTGGGGGGATAAGATGCCTACTGAACCAAGGACTGTTCGTGAGAAGTCATCTATCTCTGTGATGTTGGTTGAAACTGAATATAGAAGCACACACACACCATTGCTCATCAAAAGCAGAACTCTGCTGCGGTCACCGAACAGAACCTCATGGAATGTCCTGAAAGCTGTTTGAGGCTTTGCCACGAGCACAATCGGGAACCCTGGAGTGATCTCTGTAACAGGGTGTGCATTACGTCTTGCACTTACGTTTCTGTAACGCGACTGGCTGAAATGCCAGATACATCGCATGTCGATGAACCTCAACCGGTACGGATAACGCTCACAGGAGTTTCTGATACGAAGGTCGTATACTTGTCTTCTCACGAACTGCACATCAAATCTGGTGAGAAAGGAACCCTTGACGTTTGATAGAACCCGAAATACCATCATTCGAGGTGTCTAGGACCCTTAGACTTGTCCTCAAAAGCACGACAGGAAACGGTGGAGATTTTTCGCCATTGTATTCGAATTGACTGATGTTCAAGTTTGGCGTATTTAACACCTCAATTCCACACTTAACAAAACTCGTTCTAAACTTTTGAGGTCTCTATTACTTCGCAGGAAATGGGATCTCACATTCAGCGACGATTTCATCATAGACACCGTCATATTCAAGGCAGAGCATTGTTACACCTTGACTGTTTAAAAGAAGAGCGGGTGAAACTGAATTTGAGTCACTGGATCTGTTTTTGTCGTTTTGTGGTAACTTCAAAGGATTTTATGCTTCAAAAACTCGTCGTAGCCGACTCCAGTGGAGTCAGTTAATAACCATTCGTTTGTAATAACCACTGTTAAGTACATCCATACTAACGTTCCCAGTTTATGTAACAAGCTGGCCGAGCTTCATGTCTTTTGCTTCCGTGTAGAGCCTCCTGTAGTTGCAGTCACTAAAACCTGGTTCAGTAATTCTTATCTCGATTCTGAACCAGACACTGAAGACATGCTGCTTTTCCGCGCAGACAGAACATAAGGTAAGGGAGCCGGAACGACTGTCTATGTTCATGCTTCGTTATAGGCCTTCTAGTATGGTAATCCAGTAAACAATTATATTCCTGAAATAGTCTGGTGTTAAGTTCGCTCAACTAATTCAGGCTGTTGGTTAGTGGGGGCTATTTACCGTCCCCCGTCTTCAAGTCAAACTAAAGATGAATCACTTTTGAGTGGAACGGAGATGATGACCTCTACAGGCCTTTATCACATCCTTTTGATGGGCGACTTTAATGTTCCGGAAGTAAATTTTCCGGCCTCTTCGTATATATAGTTTGCGGACCCCATGCAAATGCGCTCCATCAATACCACTGAAGAATCGAGCTTTACTGAACGTATACCAGGCTCCACGCGTTGGTGGGGCGGACAGAACCCTACGAGTTTGTGCTATATTCTTACCCATGAGGATTTAGTGTTCGGTAATCTCAAAGTAACTGTACCACTAAGTTTAAGCAACCATGCAATCGTTGCTTAATTTCATCTGCAATGGCAATTCTGTCAACGTAGTTACAGAGAACAGTAAAAAACTTCCGTAAAATTAATGTTGATCTGCTCCGCTTCTATGTTGCCTCACAAATATAGGATAATTACACCTTAACGCATTCTGTTGTTGAAATGTTGAAATGTCGCCTTCTGCGCAACCGTTAATGAATCTAAACCACTGGCGGTCTTGAATTGGAACAAACCATCATGTTACTTTATCGTACCTTAAGATTAATCCTGAAGAAACGACGCATATGGACGAGGTATCGGTTATCTGAACTAAAGATCAGATGATGAACACCCATTCATACTTCGCTTAGTATGGAAGATCGACCTCATTATCAACAGCAAAATACCAAGCGCTTCGTTGTCGATCCGAAAAGTTTACTTCGATTTGCACTGACAGCTCGTAAGATTGAGGCGGGATGCTTTAAATTTTTGGGCCGACAGGACCTACAAACTCCGATAAGGAACTCTCAAATATCATTGCGGATTTCCACAAGAGCATGTTTGTTCACATACCGTCCTCTCCTTAGGTCTCTTCTGTACTGAATTTAAAGATATGAACACTGTGGACACCTTATATTTCATCATTCTGAGTAAGCTCTGGTGCCTTTAGAACTATTCTTCCGATCCAAATGACGTCCCTTCAAAAGCTTCTCACGAAGTGGCTGAAGAAACTGCCGAGACCCTTAGCTAGCTGTTCACCCAATGTACTTCCAAAGGAACAGTTGTTGTTGTTACTGTTTGCAGGCTGTCAAGGTTCAGTGACTTCGGATATCTCAGCTAAACTACGCAATGACTTCAAGCCTTTAAGACAGACCGTACATCAATAAGTCTGATACTAATGCTGGAAAATGCAAGGTTATGCACATCCGATGCTCGGTAAATAATATATATCTTCACGGCTTATCTCTTCAGGAAGTCCTGACTGAGAAGGATCTCTTCACGTTGATTTCAGATCCTTTCGAGCTTCTTCAACGTTGTGACGAATACAAAACAGGCTAGCAATCCCTTAGCGGTTTAAGGTCAGTTTACTTTAAGCTACTATATAACAGATTCATCCGTCCGCGTCTCCAGAACAGAACTATGATCTGGTCACCTTTTCTCTAAAAGGACAAAATGCTTCTCGAAAGGATGTAACAACATGCCACCAAGACCGTTTGAGGCTACAAAACAAGGTCTTATGGAATTAGACTATCAGCTTTGAATCTATACTTTTTAATGTTCCACCAGTTTCGAGGCGACCTTATCCTTCTTTTCACTCCTTACATCAGCTAACCATCCACGTAGTGCCATGTTCAGCATGGCTCGTAATAGTTCGTTGACAGGCCACCTCTCAAAACAGAGGTCTAACATAACCGTTTAAAGTGTCGTCATAACTTTGTGTCACTGTGAGTTTGCGAAGTGTGGAGCGCTCTTTTCGACTACGTTATTTCCGTTGGTTCTGGGTCTATCTTCAGGGTTCACTTTGATGATTACATGTTACTTCAGTTCAGACACCGAACTTGTTTTCCATTTTCCAGATATCGTTGCCATTTTGCAATTCTATGCCCGGATATGAAGAATCCTCAAAAGTTTCTGCTTGCTGACCCATTAACGATATACATGTAACAAACACGTAGTACGGAAAGTAATGATACTCAAAACTCCGGAAGAAAAAAATGGGAAGCAGGGAAGAAAAAGCTATTTGTACACCGACCCTTCGAACGTGACATTACGAGTAAGCTCCTCGTCCGAAAGCCAAGCACACCATTAGAAAAAACACTTGCCACAGCCCAGCTCAGCATCATCTTTTAAAGTCAACACGTGATAGTCCCATACCTTAAGAAGACGTTGCTTTGTATCACCACTTTTATGTGCTCAAATCACTTCAACTATTCCATTGAAGTCAGTTACATCGGCAACGCAACTGGACAAGTACTTAGGAGGATCGAGGAAAAATAACCAGCTTAGCTTGATAGGAGCCTAATGAAATGCACCAACAAGTCTATCCTGCCATGTCTCGTCTACAATGATCACCAAATTGTGATAAATTAAGCAGTGAGTCACACTGATGTTTAACTGCCACACAACCACGAAGGAAAAAACCTATATAGGAAAAGAGAAAAAAAAGAGAGGGAAATGGACTTGACTACCAAAAATAGCTACGTCTATATTCAAACATATAACATCAAGGTGCCTACACCTTGCAAACAAACAACCAAGCTGTAAGTAAAAGTAATGCGTAAGAGTAAGGCCTTCTGACCGCTTTCACTACCTCGAGTCATCACGTGCACTCACTTCACAGACAACTCAGACAAGCAACGACAACATTCGCGCCACTGAACTCGGTTAGTCGCCATCTCACCTAAGGTCTAAAGCCACTGACTCTGCGAGTCGCGAGGGATCCAGCCCGGGAGACGAACCCGATCTACAGTGATCAACTTCTTCGTGAACGATTTCATTTATCTACGCCAGGTCATCATCCGTCCACCTCGCACCTTCCGCAAGTCGGCCGCAGCGTTGGCAAACAGTGTTCGGTGTGGCAAGCGATTAGCTGGTATCCTTAGTACATGACCTAACCATCTAAGTCTGTGCAAATCTAGTGACTGAACAAAAGAACTCGTTTGACAATCAGTGACAAACACTCGCCTCCTAACCTCCTCGTTGCTTACTCGCTGGTGCCACTCGATACGAGCGATTGAACGTAAACATCGGTGGTCGAATGGCTGAAGGTGATTCACGTTTTCTACCCTGAGCGGCC
>LUCH01001264.1:109490-129842 GCA_013368495.1 Paragonimus heterotremus | reverse complement strand
TTTCCTGCTTGTTTGATCCGTATGCGAGGTTCTGTGTACGCCCGCAAAAGGAGGCCTGATACGAAATCAGTGCCACTTTCTTCAGTCGTGCATCTAATGGCACGCAGAGAATGCTTGCCCTTTCCTCAACGACTCATCTATTACTAATGAGTAGGGAGGCAGATTAATGATTTTAGATAAGACTCATCTGTGAAAAGTCATAGCTTCGGCTGGATTCGAACCGGCGACGGGAACACCATGCCCTTACGCGGCAAGCGCTCTACCAGCTGAGCTACGAAGCCACGCCAGCAGCTCGGAAATTTCCAATTTGGACTCAATTATCCCCCAGTCCCACTGTCCCACATGGAATCGACCAAATGATACAGGGGATCCACTGCATGGCGTTTCTGTCGCTGGTGTTTGACCGAGTCCAAATGTGAAATTTCCGAGCTCCTGCTGTGGCTTCGTAGCTCAGCTGGTAGAGCGCTTGCCGCGTAGAGGCATGGTGTTTCTGTCGCTGGTTCGAATCCAGCCGAAGCCCTGACTTTTCACAGTTGGGGCTCATCTAAAAATCATCAATCTGCCAAACTACTCATTAATGAAAGTATTTTTGTTGTCACAAATGACGAGAATTGGCGAATGCACTATATGTTTTCAGTTTCTATCCAGATATCTCGTCAGCAATATTATAGGCTGACCAAATGAAATCATCCAGGTAAGTGAAACGATGGGCGATTTCCAGCAGTCAGCCAGCAGCAACAAAGACAAGGTTGATGCCAACCCAATCTTTTACCAACACCTTACAAGTTGACGGTGCAAAATGTATGCAATACATGCTATCCATATCCCTTAATTGATTAAGCATGGTTCGCATGTTTTCTGCAGCAGCATTAAGCTAAGTAGTGTCAGCTGCATATCCAACTTCAGTCGGTTTACTGCTTGATAGAAGCTCCACCCTGAGATCCTTGGAACCTCCAAGTACTCCTTCCAGAATGTCGTCTACCAAAAAGTTGACAAGAGTGCAAGGAATCGAATATACCTGTCCAACGCCACTTGAGGTGGATGATGTAACTGCACACTGCATTCAGAGCGGGCATACAACGACCTCTACAAAATGAAGTATTTCACCGATACACCTCAGCGATGGGGAAAGCTCTAGCTGATTAAGCTGATTCAGAACACTTCAACTGTTCTTCGAAGTGTTCAGCCAATCTGTCAGTTTGCCTCGGTAGGCTATAGATTCTTGAGCCATCTTTTTTGTCTGTTCCCTTACTCAAACGTTGCCGATGTCCCTTTAACCACGAATCACGGCACCCGGCTATTCCCTGGTGTTTTCTCCATCTCTTTGGCTCCTTTTGCGAAGTAAGCCTTACGGTGCGTACACAGACTCTTTGTAAGCTTGTGTCTCACTTCCTGGCGGTCCTCGATTTATTCTGTGTCAATGGTAATCAATCAAAGTTTATTCGTGAATTCTGCTGTATTGACAGATATTCACTTCTTTCGTATCTGCAGTCGCTTCTTTGAAATAGACCTCATCACAAGAGGTTCGCGTAGCTGTTGGTATTTTTTGCCCAGTACTCGTTTGGGTCACTCCACCGATGTGACTCGGACGGTTTAGCTTCTCGTGCTTTTTGACAGGCGCCTCATGTACTATTGTTGCTCAATTTCCAACTGAGTAGTTTGTGTTTGTGGGTAGATAATCTTTGAGTGAAAGATACAACTAATCGCTCACGAACAATAACCTGATGTGAGTCAAGGTGGTTGCTTCAACAATGAACGACTTTCTGTAATACAATGGCATTACCGATAGTTGACGATGATATGATCAATTCGCATCCATGGTTGAGTTGCACCATATGGTCTCCTCGTGACTTATAGCCGTAGTTTGTGCTGTGAAATGCGCTACTCGATATATAGGGCCCATGAGGTGCGCATAGTTGTGATCGTCGATTGCCATTATCAGTGCCTCCCAACATACCACTTGGGAGTCTCTTCTCTGAATTAGGACTACCTAATTATATATTCATATCACCATCGATTTCGAAAGTTTATTCTGTCCTAAAAGATCAGGACTATCGGAACTGTCATCCGTTGCAACATATGGTAAAATGACAAATAAACCTCTTTTTCCTGGTCTGTGTCGACCAGCGTAGCCAAATGTTAATTTCTGTGAAATTCCAACTTTTTATCATCAAATACGACTGACATCATTTTGTATTCTACCGGATCAGTTCAACTCTCGACGACATTTTTCAGAGAATATTTGAGCCTTGTGTAATATTCATATGTGATAGTCTTGTGAAACCCTCTGTATCCAGTTCATTTCTCCCAGTTCTATGCTGTTCACGTGTTTTAGTCGTCGGGTACCGAACGTACTTTTCAGATGACAACGTGAACCTTTGAATCTTTTGCAAACCGTTGAAATAATACTTAGTTTCATGTGGTCCATTCACTGTCCGATAAATTCTTCGTTTTTAAGGACCCCTGGTGACTGATTGAACTATTTTTTTAAATAGAAAATTGGTTATACCTGACTCTTTTACATTGAAAGACGTCGATACTAAGTTGTTTTCTCAGTATTGGACATCCGTAGTTTTTTTAACTTGAGCCCGGCTCGATTCTTCTTGGCTTAAATTGATAGTACGTGGGACGGATTGGTCCAATGTGAATCAGTCAAACCAATAGTTAACCTCTTTTTTTACTTTGTTATTCAGGTACATGTTTGACAAAAACCTTTAATACACAAATACTTTTCACACCACATGCCCAATTCAGATGACAATCGTCAGCATCCCAACTCTGCCGAGCCTGACCAATCTGCCTACTATGCCGTCAGCTCAAACATGTTAGTCGACGAATTGGACGAACATGACCCGAGTTGTCTCCACGAGTCGGTTGAGAATCTGAACGACGATGATATTGATCGTCTTGTTTTGGTGGATCCTGCACGCGTGTGGGCAGACAGCGGACCCGACGCTATTGTGGCCTCACGTGTTACTGGTTCACCGAAACCTAATCCCGAGCTCCTTCGTCTCACGGAAAACGCACTGATCAATGGTACATCTAGTCCCAATGAGATGGAAAACTTTCCCGAGGTAAAACTCGTTGTGTTGCTCTCATATTCGATTTTCTGGAATATCTGTGTATTGTCGAAAATGGCGAGGTTGTTCGGCCTCTTCGCCCATAACTGTTCATTCTTCTCAAATCCACACATCACATTTGTGATTTTACGAAACGCAAACGGTGCGTTTGAATTTGGGTTGTCTTGGAGATTTTCTCTCAGAAAGTGACAACCCACTGTTAGACAAAACATTGAACAGGGGCGGCTAACATCGGATAGCAGGCTCTCACTCGTAACTCAGCTTACTATTACTGGTATACTGTGCATGACTACCCACCGATCCGGAGTAATTGAAGCAATATTTCATTATTGTTATTGATATACCTGCTGATCTCTCAGTACCAATCAGTTTTTGAATACCGTACATTTATCCAGTCACTAGTTAGCTCGACTCACAGCTCCACTGATGACTCACTACTTAGCCACAGAGAGTTAGGTGAAAGAACACGTGTTTTGCGACGAAACAGTGAGAAGCGATTAAAAAATCACGTGGATATTCTTACAATGCAAAATGATGATGTTCAGTTCATACACCCACTGTAAAGTGGTAATCTGGACGGAGTGAGTTGGTCGTTCTGGGTCACACCGTAACTAGTATGAGCCACAAGCGTTTATATTGTAAGAACTTTCACACACTTGATGAAGAGGACAATGCTCTGGTCGACCGATACAGCACCGTGCGACAATCGTTGTCGTTCTACAATGTGAACACCACTTTTTTTCCAGAGCGATTTCCTACTGACTGCGTTGTTCATTTTTGTTGAACCGCGTAAGGCGTTCTGGATATGATGTCCAGTCGGGCTGACAGGTGACAAATATGGGTGATCACATGACAACAGCAGGATGTCTGCCTGTTAGAAGTGGACTCAATCGGATGACACTCAGCTGCGATCCTGACCATAGTTATAATCTAGTGGGTATATATATATATATTTATGTATATATATACTTATGTTTATACATATATTTATATATGTAAATATACATATATGCCACATTTTGAAAAAAGTAGTATGTAAAGCAAAGGATGGGAAGTGCAAAGCGATAGCGAAGAAAAATTATAACAATGCACACAATGATTCGCAACTTGAGCGCCATCGACTTCTCTTGTTCGCCTTATCAGGCAGCGTCCCCAACCAAGTGTTCATTGTCCTTCGAAGCATAGCTAAGAATGCGGGGGCGTTCTGCTAAAGCAAGCTTCCGATTGGATGCCTTTACATCCCGAATCTGTCATACTTTGGCACAGAGTATTTGGAAAAGGCAATGAATTATTCCAGTGTTATTCATGGGCGGCAGATTTTAGTGAATCGAATTAAACTACGTAAAAAAAGTAGTTATTAGAGGGTCACAATCAGTAACTGTTAGAATGTCACAAATAATGTTTTTGAAACAAAGGACGTTCAATACGACGAAGTAGTCCACCAGCGACATTCCGCAGGATGGTCTGAGCCAGTGTGGGGCCAAACAAACTACCTACTGTCACACCATCAACTTACTCACAAACACGATTGTCGAATTCGGACGGAATATTTTCGGCACAGAGGAATTAATTCATCAATGTTATCAACGGGAATAAATGAGGAAATACTATGAACCACAATAAAGGCACATAAAATTCAACTGTCTCATGCAAAATGAGTGTACGTTAACTGAATCCATTTCTTGGAAGGAACCTCCACAAAGTATTTTTCTCAAATGTCACCTAACCCACGGAACAAGAACCGAAAGTTACACGATGGGATCAGGAAGCTGAACTAACCATCAAGCGAGTTTGTGGCATGCGAAATCATTTATGGTAACAACAGGCCCCAGCAGAGCTTTGGTTTCGTGTAGTTCAGTTCACACTTGTTTATAGCCTACTTATCCCAGTAGATTTCGTTCGTTTATATACCCACTCAGTTATCGACCTTTGCAATAATATAATTCGCAGCTTCGACATTTTTTATCCCACTGGAATTTTACTGTTTGACATATGGGCCCACCTGTGAAGCTCTATGCATCAGCTAGCACAGTGCATATTTTCGTCCTATAGCCACCCTCTTTCAAGATTACGATACCGAAATCTCTAACTAGTTTCAAACACGCCGAGTCGTCCATCTATCTCATTTGTTTGGTGACCCCAGAGTAAACAACAGTGCAGTTGACGATAGAAACGGATGCCAAGCGTCAGGCATTTTAGCACGAACTGTACTTTCGTTCCTTTCCTTAGTTTGTCGCTGAATGTTTTATTTAATCTGCTGGTGGAAGTAAATAAAATACTTGCATCTTGCCAACTTGCGGATGAAGTCGCTTAGCGCTTGAGTAAAGTGTGGACGATAAGTCGAGGTTTCACTTTGAGAAGTTGAATGGTGCAGTGCGTTTGATAACTTCCCAGGAGAGCAGTTCAATGGAAGCATGAAATTCCCAGTATTGCGAGGTATTGTTGATTCAGTTCATGTATCCGGTCCCCTTTAAGAAGTGAGCTGAGCTGTCATAGTCGCACAGTAAGTGGTTCGGGCTGCGTGAGCTTACTGCATTGACAATTTTTTCTTGAAACTGTGCGACCAGAAATAACCGCATAGTCCGACACGATACTGCCCCGGTTTGCGGTAGCAGTCCTGTAACGACATTCGAATTTTCCCACGATATTGACTCTCTGCCTTGACGTGTTCGACTGCGTGCTCTCACTATAGAGAGCAGCATAGAACATCCTTGGGACCGCGTTAACTGTGCGACTTTAAAACGGGGGGTTGTGAAGACTATTGCGTCTAAGTCTAGCTTTTTCCAAGACATAGCAACAGATAAAGTATGGGTACATCGCGTTTTTTCAACAGCTTACAATGAAACACCGAATCATTGATATTTATCAAAGGTTAAAGTACCATGTGTGTGGACCAAAATCTTTCTCATAGAGCTTATTCCTCATGCGGGCTATGTCTTAAACGGCATTTTTGCTAGCGCGACATTTGATTTGTCGAAGAATCCTCGGCAGTCATTTATTTTTCACTCCTGGTCTGTCTTGGCCTGGCGTTGTTTCTGTACATGTCTAACTCTTTTGAGTTGAGCACTTAAAACGATCCTGTCTGTTTTTACATCACTACTATATATATATATATATATATATATATTCAGTACTAACAGAAATTGCTTAAATGTTCGGAAGTTTTCTGTTTGGTCTGCTGTTCCAAGCGGGTTGGGTGTGCCCTAGAGTTCGATTTATTTTAAGCCTGTGGCTTTCAGCTGTTAGTCGTTGGAAACCATAGCCACCCTATTTGCAGTGTGTAGTTGTAGCCATTCTCATTCAAGTGATTCATCATGACATTTCATATCTGTTCCCCCTACCTTCGTTTGACTAGGTAGAGACCCGCTACTATGTGGTTGAACGCTATTACGGCCCGGAGCCTCGTACCACCTTTGGGAATCGGCGCTTACAGCCTGAGGTGGGGGGGTTAGTCGGACCTGCAACAGAGCAACTATCCACAAACATACCCTAATTTGAACGTCAATGTTGTGTTTAGCCAGGTCGAAATGATGGTATCGTCCTCAAACAACACACTAGTCGTTGTTATGTGCCTTCGTTGTCAGAGTTTATTTAAGATTTATTTGTTCTCATTTTCAGTTCCGGTTCTTTTACTTTGATTTGCGTGGTTCACTTTCTTCCTCAAGCCTATTTTGTTCCGCACACGTTTGACTTCGTTTTTCGCTTGGGACGCGTACCCGCCAATTTTGGTTTTATCCGTTTTCTGTGCCTTCTTTTTCCGGCTTTGTCTACGCATCTGCCTGTTTGTTGTTTAAATGAAGGGCACCATGTGGTTTTCTGTGACTTGGAAACCACATATCAGCTGTGTTTGTGTGTACTCCCCACAGACCTGGCTTCTGGCTCCATGCTGTCCTGATTGTGGTCGCATCTTTAAGGGATTGGTTTTGCTCTACCGCGCAACCTGCTCCTTGCGTGGTTCGTGGTAGTGAGCAGTTGTGCTATAAATCATCTTGTAAATACAGCACTCACGTTTGACAAGGCTTCGGATGCTCCAAACTCTCCACCTACTAACAACTGGACTATTTCAAACTAATCTAGTTGTCATCTTTCGTATTCAATTGTTCAATATTTGCCGGACTGCGTGTCGGCTTTGTTTTTTGATGCCCTCGTACCCCACTATTTTATCTCGATTTCCCTAGGCGAGTTTGTTGCTTTTTTGTGTACACGGCCCCGGGGCGCCTATGTGTGTGGTCTGTTTCGATGTATTTTGTCTTCCTTTAACGTGCGATTTCCACCTTCGGATCGAGTGCATTCTGTTGGGGCCTTTCGGCTTGGACGATTTTTAGACATGACATCTGACAATTTTTGATAATTGTTCTCTATTCATTTGCGGCTGGTGTGCCATTTGTTTGAAATCACTTGATTAGCGCACATGATCCGCCTATTATACTATTTCGTTTTTAATTTGAATTGAATCGTGCCGCCTCAAACAGGACTGTGTTATGTGCTATTGGCAAACGTACAAATCTGGCTTTAGAAATCTGCTTACTAGATCAGTTGAGTCGGATTATGCACGACCTTAAGACGTTGGTTATTATGTAGATTGAACATCACCCGCAATTGACTGCAGATTTCGCATTTCCATAGACTTTCCAATAGGCTCCTTTCGAAAAGATGCACTAGACTCGAGTTTCGCTCTCATTAGAGCTCGTCAGTGGCGCATATCTTTGCCGCTGCCGAGACTAAAACTCCGGTCACGCTTTTCTTGAGGTCACCGTGTTGACCACTGCACCATTGACCTCACATTAGGCGCAACATTGGTTATTGTTGAAAACGCGTGACGGATTGTCAGATGTTATGCTTGTGTGTGTTAATGGATCATCCTTCCGTTCCACAGCGGATTACTCAAGTTGACGTTCTGTCCTATTTGATTAGATATTGATTCAGATTGGGTTCTGATAAAAACGGTCCACTGCCTCCTGATATTCTCCAGGTTGTCTGTTTGCAGCTAAGTTGGTCTCACTACACTTGACAGAATAGGTTCGAATTAATCTGTTCATCACGCGCGCTTTATTGTTACGCACTCTCAGTGTCAACGTCAGGTACGTTTCATCATACTCATCGTGTTTTTGATCGGCGAATAAACAGTGCACGGCTGTTGATCATTTGCGTATTGTAGGCTGGCGCCTTTTCGCCGCCTAGTTGCTTCTTACGCCTGTTTCTTGATGAGGTGATAATTACACCCGTTGCGCTACTCTTTATACCATCAGCTGACAGCTCGGAACAATCTTAGATAAGATTAACTGAATGAGGTGATTTTGTGTACTGACGGCGATCAGTTGCTCTATATTGTGACGTTCAGATAGCATTTCCAGCAAGCTCTTTTGGCGATTACTGATTTCACTCGTTTGCACAGACGTAGATTTCCTAGTTCGTGGGCAAGTCATCGTCCGAACGTTCTGAGATTTATTGCAACCGCCATATGTGGTGTGGCAGTAACCACATCAGTATGCAGAGGATTTAACGTAGTCAGCGTGTTATGTGCTTTGATTGCATCGGCTACCTATCGTAATATCGGATTATCCCCAACTACTTGTTGATAGAGTGCATCAGTGTGTGTGTGCGATCGACTGGTTTAATTGAGGAGCGTAAGCGATGGAAAAAATGGTTCGATCGCCTAGAGCTCATGTGCATTTTCGAAGTCCTCGAATTCTATAGAAAATTTTATTTTACGCATGCCGCGTAAACTCTTTGGATAGACAGCCCCAGGCCTGTTTGCGAAGCCATAAATGTCAAAGGATTTCTGATGCATAATACGACTTCGAAATTCTTTCACGCACGTTTTCGGCCACATGCCTAGTCGTTGAACTCATAATACCCAAATGGATGAACTTTTCTACAACCGCAAGCCGTTCACTTGCGTAAGGTCAAAACTAACCAGCTCTTTTGGCATCACAACATTTTTTCATCATCATCATAGACAGCAACACTTCACTGGTTCACACTGATACTTAACTGCCACACAACCATGAAGAACAATAAAAAAACCCTGTTTAGGGAGAGAGAAAAAAAAAGGAGAGTGGAGGGGACCTAGTCACTAAAAATAGCTAAGTCTACATTCAAACACACAACATCAAGGCGCCTACACCTTGCAAACCAACAACCGAGCTGTAGGTGAAAGTAGGGCGTCATCAGCAAGACAGCTTTCTTACGGCTTTCACTGCCCCGCGTCTTTAAGTGCACTCACTTCACAAACAATCCGGACAAACAACGACAACATTCACACCACTGAGCTCCGTTAGCCGCCATCTCACCTAAAGTTTCAAGCCATCGACTCTGTGAGTCGCGAGGGCTCCAGCCTGGGAGACGAACCCGATCTACAGTGGCCAACCCTTTTCGTGAAGGATATTATTTGTCTACGCCAGGTCATCATCTGTCCACCTCGCACCTTACGCCAATCGGTCGAAGCGTCATCAAAGAGTGTTCACTGTGGCAGATGACTAGCTGGCATCCTTAGTACATGACCTAACCGCCTAAGTCTGTGCAAATGACTGAACAAAAGAACTCGTTTGACAATCAGTGTCAAACACCCGCTTCTTGCTCTCCTCGTTGCTCACTCGCTGTTGCCACCCGATGCGAGTGATTGGACGCAGACATCGGTGGTCAAACACCTGAAAACGATTCACGTCCTCTACTCTGAGCGGCCATGTTTCGCTGCCATAAAGTAATACGACCCTCACTGTTGTCCGATATTTGCGATCATTAAAATACCTTTCTGTCGCCATAAGTGCTTCAGATTAGTAAACACTGCTCTAGCCTTGGAAATACGCGCCTCTATTTCATTCCCTACACTTCCGCCGCTGATGCGGTTTCCCAGGTATACAAACCAATCAACAACCTCCATGGCTTCATTATCTAACTTGAAATCTACGTAATCACAGCAATCTTGCAGAATCACTTTACACTTTGAGTCTGCAAAGCGCATTCCGAAGTACTTAGTAGAACGCGAGATAGCGTTTAGCATTGTTTGTACTGCAACATCTTGTCGTCAGCATAACCAAGATCAGTCAGCCTTCCACCAGGTAGGAGGTCCACATCGGCATCATTTGAATGCCGCAGACAGTTCTCCATTATTTGGTCTGTGAAGAAGTTGAACAGAAATGGTGAAGGAAGGTGGGCGACGTATTTCGCTCCTGGTGCTGAAACTGTCTGACAGTTCACCGTAAAACCCTAACCTAGGCTGAAGTATGGGAATAAAACGCTGACAGTATGTTCATATTTGTTCGGTACACCCCTGCGTTTAAACGACTCTAAGATTGTAGATCGATCCGTCGAATCGAACGCACCTTTATAATCGAGGAATACGGTGATTGTTGGCCGTCGGTGGCACACAAGAAGCTGCTAGAGAATTTGACGAAGGGTTAAAATTTGATCAACATATGCTTGCTTAGGGCGAAACGCTGCCTGTTCTTCCCTAATGTTAACCTCCCTAACTGCAGTGAGTCGACAAAGTATGGTGGATGCTAGAACTCTAGAAATGACTGAGATCTAGCCAGTTTCTCTATGGTTTTCACAAGAGTTCTTGATACCTTTCTTGAATATAGGTACTATTATCCAATGACCTCAGCACGTAGAGATGGTCTCTGTCGTCCACACAAGTTGAAACAACCGGATCGAGGCCTCTACTAACGCCGGTCCACCGTTATGAGATCATCTGGGCCAACAGCCTTATTACGTTTGACAGCCCAGATGCAATTGCGAACCAGAGTGCTACGTTACAGCTTTGTGGCTGCAACACAATAAAAGCAGGGGGGCAGCTAAATTGACTCTCATAGTGTTCCGCCCAACACTCTAACCTTCTGGACTTATTATAGATGAGTGTCCCATCTGTATTGCTGATAGATTCACTGACAGACGGTCACCTGGGACCAGTAGCACTGATCAGCCTACAGAGTTTGCCGGTTTTCCCTGAGGCAAAATCGGTTTCCATTTATGTGACTTTTTCATCTAACCAAGCATCACGATCAGCCTTTAGACTACGTTTCAGCTTCTTACGAATATCTCTTCTAGACTTATTATATGAACTACCAGGAGGAATCTTCCGTCTGGCTTCTAACAGCTCCTGAGTTTTTTCTGAAATCCAATGTTTGTTAAACTTATGTACCCCTATGCCGCATGTTATAGTACCTGCTTTCTGAATAGCTTATGAGATTTGTGTCCAGCAGCTATTAGGATTTTCGAGGTGAGAACGGTTAAGCCTGCTCTCTAAGCTGGTTTGGTACTTATGCTTTAGCGACAACATAGCCATTTTCTCAACAGCTAATCATTGCTGTCGATGGGGTCGTTGCCCAGCAAAAGTAGGAACAAAATGACAATGTACTAACAAATGATTTGAATCCACTTATGTGGTCCAATAAGAATGACGGTCTTGATTGGTACCCCGTCACCTATAACTAACGGCTATGTGGTCTATCTGAGACCAAGCGTGATTCAGAGCAGGCGGGCGCCGAGTATAGCAGTGACGTGCACGATACCTAGAACTAGTGATGGCTAAAAATAGCTTGTGCTCAGCGCACAGCTGCAACAATCGCCCGCCATTATGTTATCTACGTGACGTTATCCCAAACCTGCAACTTCGGCCTCATCAGGTCGATCGACCTGGGTGTTCATGTCTCTGGATTAAATGAGTATATCTGAGCCATATGTCGACCGAAGGAGAACGGCCAGATTTGAGTAAAACGCGTCTTTGACGCCGACGTCACTATAGTCAGTTGAAGCGTAAGCAGACACAATGAATAAATTTCTGAAAGTCTTGCGTCTAGAGCTGGCCTTAACAGAGCCAGTTAAGAGGACGGACGAGTCTAACATTCGTGTGAGACCGGCCTGCTGACCAATCTGTTTTAGCGTGCGAATGTTGAAGGCACCTATATTAATTCACATTCTACGTCTAAGCAAGAGACGAGGGAGGTGTGAAGCTGAGTGACAAGAGATAGAACTTACTACCTCAATGTTACTATGATTAGCTTTATCTGTTGTCGGACCTGTGAAGTAACTAACTGAAATGGAGGTCGGGAGGAGCCTGAGAACTAAATTGATTAGGACAGTGGGGAGGGGTCAGCAGTAGCATGTTTTCGCCTATCCACCCTGCTGTATGCATGCGATAGGTCGATCCGGTTTATACTGCAAGGCGGCCGATGCAGCATGGATTTACTTGTGTTGTGATTATTCATGGTTGTATGTGAGCTGAGTTACTGCCAAGACACCCAGACCTTGACAGGAGAACGATTAGGGTTCTCAACCGAAGCCTTTGGCTCAAAAGCCTGTACCGCAAGGCAGAGGTTGGGTGGCAGTGTACCAGAACTGGTAAACTTTTCAGGAAAAAAAGCCAACTATTTTTCAACCTGGAGGATCAGAAAACTGGTTTGTCAGACCTCTACCTATTGGCCTGCCTTGTCTAAGTGACTCAATCATTGTGGTGGCCACACCGTCCACTTTAGCCCAATAGATCATCGAGATGCGCAAGCCGTCAAAGCGTATCAAGTTCCAGTCTTTTTGGATGCATACTACGTTCCATACGGACTAATCCTTACAGCGTGTCACAACTAAAACTGACAGTTGTATAACATCGTCATGCCGTTGTGTCCCAAACATAATTGATTTACTGGTGGTAGGGGATTTGGTTTATTTCAAATTGGACATCACCCACAATTGATCGCAGCTGTCGCATTCCCATAGACTTTCCAGTCGACCCCTTTCGAAAAGAAGAACTAGACTCGAGTTTCGCTCTCATTAGAACTCGTCAGTAGTGCATATCATCGCCACTGCCGGGACTTGAACCACGGACATGCTGTTCATGAGGCAACCGTGTTTACCACTGCGCCATTGACCTCACGTTAGGCACTACCGGATTATCATATGTGAACACTCAACCACTTTCGCTTGTGAGTAATGATCAGGTTGCCCGATCACCTCGAGAGGAGACACAGTTACTGTCTGTTAACTCCAATCGATTACCCCTCAACTAAGACTTCTCTTCAAGTTGAAATCACAGAAATCATTGACTTGTTGAGTGGTATTTGATTACTGATGTTCTATATCTCCAGTGCTTTAAAACGTTCTTCACAATTCAAGTCAAGTAGAATAGAAATGGAAACGATGAACTCACCATTTTTGGCTGTAGTAGTTTTGAACCCATTTTCTAGAAAATAAATCGAGAATATTAAAAAGTAACTAATAGGATTAATGAGTATAGTATGGTTAAAACTGGAATTCACTAAACAAGTGGATGATTGAGACATATAGAAGCAATTCATTGGACTACTCATTCAACTGTGCTGTGATACGTATTTGACTCAATCTTCTTGGTTCTAAAGCCTCAGAAGTGTTTAATGGAAAAATAAACTGTGATCAGTTAATGCGATCAACAACAAGTCCATAGAATGTCCTTTATCTAAATGCTCTTTATTACAGTCATAATTTCTACAAATTAACACTAATGCTCACCTGAATTTCGTGGCTTGCAAGTGGTAAAACACATCACCCCATTTGATGCGGCTGCCGCGATTGTTGCCTAAGTTTAGAAGTGCCGGCACTCCAACTTCTGTCTTTAGATAAAACCATTGTGTATGCCTTCCCGACTCGATCGGAAGTCATGCTCACCCTGTGTATGCAGCTTCCACTGCATCTACGACGTCATTTGGTAAGACCCATGGATGACATTGAAACTGAAGAATCAAGGCAGTCGATCTTTTGATTTTCTTGCTATGTTTGGCATTATAGTTTGAGATTTGGTTTAATAATAATGAGTGCCTTCCTCTGACAACATGTGTTCCATTTGGTTATCAACTTATCGCCACATCTCTGAATGCAGCTTGTGGGTTTTGTTGCATTCCAACTGCCGAAGACTGTCTGCATTGGATTTTAGACGGTCGCAAATATCGTACCGGGTTTATTATTCTTTAAGCATTACGTATCGTCTGTTGACTGCCCTGAAGTCTAAAAATCAAGTTAACAGAGGGGATCCTGTAAAGCGATTATGATGAGCGAACTTCTCCAAACGAATTCAATGAAGTTGTCGCACAGTACTGACGCCAATCAAAGTCGATTACTCGTGTAACAAAGTGACCACTCAGATGCAGCATCGAATATACTATAAGCACCCTGGGAAAAATACAAGGCTCGTCAGACAAACAAATGACTAGCTGAGCCCAAACAGTCAGCAGAAAAGTCGGGCCTTCAGAACCAGCTAGATTCTTCTATTACTAAAATTAATCTACTGAAACCAATAGCCTCATGATCGCTCAGTGTCATCAATCCGTCTTTCTGGTTTCATTCTGGGATGCGTATAGTTTTCAACAATTAACGGTAGTCCAGAATACGATATCTTCAAAATTTACACTAACCAGGGGCGTTGTAAATTAACATTAACTAAAAGCCTGTTAGCTGGACTTCCTAATGTTTTCGGGCACTTCTTTAGTAATGTAGTCAAATAGGTTCTGCTCATAAGCGCTGCAAAAGGGAGTAGTCGCTTGAGTAACAGGGGACTGTAACAAAAATTTTGGGCTATCCGCGAAAGAGTCAGCTGACTCGTAATAAGAGTCATATGATCCTAACCCGCTTGCAGGTTTGGATAATTTACAGAATACGTTGCAAATGTGAGGGATACATATTTCCAAAAATTCGGTTCAATAGACGGGTATTCATTTCAATCGTCCTAGTTTCCAAACTGATGACTTCGGGTGACACGTGGCCACACCATAAAACGGTTTATAGTATCATCGCTCGGCGCAAACAATAGTTTGGTTCTGACTGAGATTCTAGTTGTTTAAGGGAAATTTTGCTGAAATCGAGGATTTGCCAATCTCTGGCTGTGATCCGGAAGTTGAAGAGTCTAATGTGAGTCGCCACAATTTAAAAGTGTTACCACAGGAACTTTATCAGTGCTCACTGATAAACGACTAAACTTGCATCGTCTTGATAAACTCAAAGGCAAGCAACGGGAATCTTGTCTGGAAGGTACTTCCTGATTTTCATGCTTCGTTTACAGAGTGACACAGTGACGAAGTATTGACGCAGCAACAAGGAACGATTTTTCATATTCATTGCTCGATTTGTTGTTTCCAGACAAATCTCATTGTCACACACACACACTGTTAGTGTATTCGTCTGCCTGTCTCACTGCACGAATCGTGCATTTTGCCTTAAAAATATAGGCCCCTATCAGAATAAACGATTAAAAGACACCTTCTAGTGATTATAAAATGCATCATCTAATTTGCGGAGGAAGTGCATTTCCCATGTTTTCTAAGATGAATGATCGTCTATGGTCGTAACTTGTATTTGAGAGGTTACTTTACTCTGTAATGTCTTGTATTTGCGACACCGAGGATACCGAATCGAATACAAGAGTGCACAAAAGTCATATTGGGTCAATGGTCGTCGGAGTTGACTGGCGATCTGTTGAATAAGGTTACTGTTCTCATTTAAATACAGGGTGAACAGGACATTAGCATGATTAGCATCACAAGCTTTAGCGTTCCGAGATAGCCACTACCTTCCCACATTTGTCATCGTTATCTAAAATTACTCTACTCCATCCTCTCTATTCCCAAACTCAGAATATCATCATGAAGTGCGAGCAACTTTCGTGCTCAATCTGAACTCCGTGCATTTTTGTGTTACGTTTATTAGTCCCACTATCATTTTCGTCATCGATGGGGACAAAATTGCGAGACTGTACCTCACACTACCACTCAAGTTTGTCCACTGGAGTCAGATACTATTCCGATAGACCATGAAACCCGAGATCGGAGTACAAACAAACGTATGGCATTAAAAAACCCGATCGACTTGCTTTACGCGTGTAACGAATCACCTGCAAAAATTAATATAGGGATCCTAATCACCACCATTTTGATGGAGTATAGAAACCCTTAAAGTGCAAAGCAGCATGTTGATTCAGCCCTCTACAGTCGATGAGTCTCCGAATACAGGTCTATCTGCTTGGTATACATAATGAAACTGTTTTGATGTCGTTATTGTACCAACGTTATCTCACTATTCAACACGCTGGACCGGCTTCACAATTTTTGTGCTTGGGGAAACCTATTCATAGTGAGCATTATGTAGAACTGGTGCAAGATGTCAGGGTTAGACGTTAAATCTGTTTATCCTGCATATGACACTTGTATGCAGTGTTAGGAAAATCGGTCAAGAAGATGGTGCAGTTCCGTGTTTGTGCTTACACCTGAAGCCTTCACGTATTCTCAACAGGGTTATATTAAATCTTTCTGAACCACTCTGGCAGGTTACCACCGTAACTAAAAACTTCACTTGCTTGTTTGCGTGATCTACGTGCATGTGATGTGCATATGAGACTGACGGTACAGACGCTACGGATAACACTAGCATTAGGCCTCACTCAAACCTTAATATTGAGATGTCAACCATCCGGAACTAGCTTTTCCCAACCACTCAGTTAATTGTTGGACATTTTCCTTCACTGTGGAATTCTTTGAGACGGATTATTTTAACATGTCCGAGATATTACTAGGTGATCACGAGCTATCTTGTCTGCATCATGACCTTACCAACAATGAGCAGCATTCTAAAACTCACAACTGCAGTTGTTCACAGTGACTACGGGGCGGTTGAATTTAGCTACTGTACTGTACGTTTTCCAGTTTAGGATGTCTCGATATCACTTTCCTGTCTCAATGTCATTTTAAGATGTTCCAATGGGTTTTCCGAATTTCGGGAGCGATCGGAGTTACACAAAACATGTGCACATGACTAGGCTTACAGACAGTGATTGGTCAGTACTTACTAAGTGAAGGATCACAAATTTGTCGGGTGCAGGAGGTCGACGATGCTAGCTTGACTTGTCTGACAAAGTGCAGGCCACTGTGTACGCAGTGAACAACGAACCCATTGTTGTGTGTGTATGGTATAGGAAGCGCGCGAACTACACCTCTGACAAAGCAGTTTTTCCGTCAGTTGGTATATGAGCGATCCACTCAGATTGGCATAAGCATCGGTCTTCGCAGTCATCCGGCGGGCTGGATAGGTCGGGCAAGCTCTTTCCACCCCAGTCGAATGGCAGCCATCCTGGTAACAGGCCGTGAGGGCTGAAAACAGGGCTAGAAAGACCCAGAAGAACAGATCAATCGCGGTCTCCAAACTTAAACAAATTGAACCTGTATTGGGTGACATTACAAGCCCCTTCTGGCTTTAGACGACTTGGGTGTGATTCAATCATGAGAAACCGCTTCATGTGAGTGATGTACGCGTCCGACATCGACACAATGCCATCCCCACATCACTGTGCTACAGTACTACGGCCGATTGAGTCAATAGTGGGCGCAGGGAGTGGTTTACTTAATACGGACGTTTTTCAACAGTTAGGCTAGAATGAACTGACTAAAGAATTCATAGTATAAATAAATAACTGAATGAATACCATCTATCCACTTCGTTTCACCAGTATTTTCTGATAAGTGTCTGCTAGCGAATCCGACAACCCACTAGTTCTAATCAGTTTCAGCCTTCTTACGATGTTCTCTCTACTGATCAGTTCCGTAAGAAATTCTGTGAACTGCGCTGCCCGCTTCTTACATGTAACCGACACTAAACTCTGTCTCAGAAACCCATAACTCTTCGATATTTCTGTTGCACAAACCTATGAACTTAAACCCACTGCATAGTCGATCAACTCAGTCTAAATTACAAATTTGTTTGCTTGTCAACGCCGATCGTTCACGTGATTAAGGATGAGTATCATCTATTTCTCATTTCTCATTTGCTCCTACAAGTAACCTTCATCCGCTCATTCCACTGTCCGTCAAATGTGACCCATTTCAGTACTGGTACACGAGTAGGGAAATTGGCCCATTTCGGAGTAAATTCATACAAACGGCCATCTTTTTGTTCATTTGAATGTCCGGTGACTGATCAACCTTCAACCAAGAGAGTTCGGTATGAGAGTATGACCAGCCGCACTCAACCTCCTTCCAGTTGGCATTCGTTCAAACTGAATTATTCACAGGACAGGTTGCTTTGTAAACAAAACTGCTTGACACTAAAGTAGCGCTTGCACAGTAGCACGCAACCCATAAGTGAATCATCCCAGACATTTAAAATTCTACTGACTTGAGAAACAGCTAGCAGTACAGGTTTTCTAGCTCATTTTGACGTCTAATTAAACGTGCATATTTGTAACAAACGATTGCTCACAAATCGTCCAACACAACATGTCCCAATAAGCAAAAAAAAGAAATGCACAACAAATGGGTTTCCTTTGTTGCTGATGAGTGGTAGGGATTTCGGTTTTTAGATGAATTGGACATCATCCACAGTTGATCGCAGCTGTCGCATTCTCATAGACTTTCCAGTTAGCCTCTTTCCTTCCTTCTTTCCTCCTTCCTTCTACTGGTCAGAGGTCTAGTCCCGGCCTTGGCAAGGATATGCACTACTAACGAGCCCTAGCAAGAGGGAAGCTCGAATCTAGTGATTCTTTTCGAAAGAAGCTTTCTACTTCCTGTAACACTCTATGAACATTTAAAGCATCAAACGATGAAGTGCGAATAGCCCATCCACGTATCAGCTGGGAACGAAACCGTTTTCGGTCGTTTACAAGAGATAGCACTAGATAGCTTGGAAGTGGAGTGTACACTTCTGGTTGATTCAAACGGATAGCCGAATTTCGTTTCTGGTATACTCAGTGAATGAACCAGTAGCATTTTTAATACAACTGAGGCTTTTAATTCGTGCTAACCACAAAGTGAAGGAATGCTTGGTTGACATGAGGTGATCTCCCACCCAATAGGTTTTTTGTCGGGTATCATCAGTTGACAGATTATACTGACGCATTTCTCCACAGTTGTCTTGCATTAATAGCTTAAGAATAGAATATGAAATGTAGCAAACACATGTTTTCGACAGAATCTCATCAAGGTGTTACAGTAAAAAAAGAGAATAAAATTAAAAAACGGTTACATGCGAAAATTGATATTGGCCCAGCACATACACCATCTCAATTTTGTGTTTGTGAACGCCGATTGACTGTTTACTGCCTACATATCGATCGGGTATGTCAGCTACTGGCCAAGGCAGTTGAAGTGATTGAACAAAGGTCTTCTGTCGACATACGGTTGGATTACGTAATCGAATGGCAGTGACCTCGGCAAAGGCCAACGCGCACTGAGTAACGAGTTTTGACCGGTTCGGGGGAACACTGTAAATAACATTGAACGGTCGATCTATGTTGACCTGTTGATCACGGTCAGCCAGATGACTTACAATGGCACGCGCGATTGATTTTCTCTCACCTGTCTCGATTCACCTGGATGATGTTATCTAATTCTTCTTGATAAGTCCCGAGTCGTACGACTCACGTAGTTTGTTGAACAATCGCCAACGAATGAGTAAATCATCATAGATGAGTTGTGGACCGACACTTTATCCTTCAGATTTAGAATAATCAGTGGTGAACTGGTGAATGAGATAATCGGTTTGGCTGCGTTAAACGTTCTCTTAAGCGAACTAGTAGGTCGACGGGTCAGTAATCCAGTCAGCGAACCTCCCTCGTATGGGATTCTTACCAGTACCTTGAATCTTAACTGATGTTTCAAGTGCTTTCCTATGTTTAGTCACAAATTTGTCGGGATAGCCATTCTGTTGTAGAATATGAGTCACAAACTGTAACTCCCGTTGCAAAGCATCTGCTGAGCAGATTTTTCTGACTATCCGCCAAACATTTGACCAGATTGCGTTTGTATTCTAAGTGAGTAAAACTATGAAAGTCACTATCGTGGCCCGACCAAGTGGTCTTCCGATAAACGCAACGTTTCAAACTTCCGTCGGTCCTTCTACTCAAAGAGACGTCCAGGAAATGGGAAGACCCATCTGACTCCAATTCTGAAGTGAAACTTATCAACAGATGTGTGCAGTTGAAGTCCTTTAAAATATCAGCTGTGTTGACAGACGATTCTGTGGTAGCGAATATATCATCAACATAACGCCTATAGAAAACCGTTTGATTTATAACATTGCTCAGCACCCATAACAGCTGGCAGTGGTCCTAATGGAGACCACTCTATCAATTTACCTGTCAATGTCATCACTAAAAATAAATTGCACGTTGTGGTTGCATTTGAGAAGCAAGTCCTTCAAATTCGCTGTTGGAAAGCCGATCGGAATGGTATCGCTTTCAATAAAAAAGTGCATATGTAGTCTGTTGTTTCTACTAACGACACATTAATAAACCAGGAAGTTATGTCAACAGAACACATGATTT
>LUCH01001264.1:79733-109390 GCA_013368495.1 Paragonimus heterotremus | reverse complement strand
ACAGAGAAGGAAAAGGACGAAAAATTAAATGTAAGATAAAGTTGCACGGATGAGGTAGAAATAGCATATCTCCGTACATTATCGAGATAGAGCAGAAGTGAAACATAGCAATCTTGCAGTATTCCTTCTAGGCATTCTAATATTACTACACATATCTGTCTATTCATATCCAGTTACCGGAATATGCCATCCTGAACTTGCACAAAATTCAAACTTCAACCAAAGAAATACAGGTTTCTCGGATTTGTTTGAAGTTCCGTATCTCCGTAAATACTTAAGATACAGCGCAATTAATACAATAATTTGAAAGAACTCTCCCTAAATTTTGCTTCAGAATATAGGAAACAAGTTAATTTCATCTATACCATGAAATACGAAGAATAACACTCGACCTTCTCTGCACCTACCTCAATTATCACTACAGAGCAGCCATAAGAAAATGTCTGAAATTACGAGTGTGCTTAAACAAACGGCAGCAAATTTGATGAAGATAATCACCCATTTTTTGAACTGGATTTAACTGATTTTTACATATGGCATAATATGGCATAATGAATTGTTTTGATTTTCATTTTCTACATTTTACTCACTGCCCGCCCAAACCCGCGTGATGCCGGCATATCACGGCGGGCAGTGTGCTACATGGGGACTCGTTTGAATTTTGCACAAGTTCAGGATGGCATATTCGGGTTACTCGGTATGAACTAGCAAATGACTGTAGCAATACTGGGGTGCCTAGAGAGAATACTGTATGACTTTCGTTTCACGTTTGCCATATCTCGATTATGTACGGGGATATATCATTTCAAACTCATCCGTGCAACTTTATCTTGTATTTCATTGGTTGCGTATTCAGTGGCCAGGCAAAGCGTGCGAACGTCAAGAATAAACGCGAAGCTTGTCAAGAAAAAGTACGGCGATGTATATTACAGGATTGTGATACAGAAAGCGACAAAGAAAAACTCATGCTTCAAATACCAGTAAACCTGACGGTGATGATTTTTGATGCTATGTTGCTGATTTTCTCTATACATTTTATTTAATATGACTTCTTTTTATACAATCATTTCGATGCCATAGTGGAATAAGGTAAAATGCCGTATAGTCATTAATGACCACGATATGCCAGTTTGGGACATTCAGGGTTTATTAGGGTATTCCCATGGGACGGTCGGAATAGCTAGGCAAGGAGGAGGTTATGTATCATTATTCGCGCACGGTAAACGTTCGATAAGGCGTTAATAGGTAGTAGAAAACTGTAAAACTATTTACAGCACTATACGGGAGACGTGGCTGGTTTATCCGCTGAGTGTTCTATGAGCGACCCGAAAGTGCATAGTTAGGACTCCCACAGGACACTCAGGGGACGCTTAGGGGACACTCGGGGAGCGGTTATGGGACATCCGAAGGACGGTCGTGCTGGCTGGGGTGCTACTTTCGCCTTATTCCCCTGAGGCTCTTCAGGCATCGTTCAATGATATCCAACAGAATTCTCCATTTGATATGGCTGGTAGTGTGACCGTTTAGTAAGCCCACGGAAAATCTATGTGGAACTGCGCAGTTCGCATCACTGCATCCCGTCCTCTTCTTTCGGAGACATGACTCTATATGTCTGACAAGGTATGCATATAATACATATATATGTTTTCGATAAAATCCCATCAGGCTGTTAGGGTTATAATGGAAAATAAAACTGGAAACTTTCACATGCGAAAATTGCTATTGGTCAAAGGATCACACCCTCCCAAATTTGTGTTTTTGGACGCCGATTGGATGTTGATTCTGGCCAGAATCAATTGAAGTTGTTTTCGGATCACTCCAACTGAAACTATTAGTTGGACGGTTAAAGATCGGCTGGGAAATCGAACCACGAAACTGCCGCACCCAGCGCGGCGGCGCCACCGCCGACTATCCGTCCACGACTGACTGTGTGCCCATTGCAAATCTTAACTGATCCCTATACCTATACCCCATTGACCAGACTATCGTACTGTAGGTCCTACACATATACCCCTGTATTGATTATATTAATTACCGGCCGAACGTTTCTTACATTATTTCACTTGACCAACCCTGCTCCGACACTACGGACTTCCCCTTTGAACTCGCTGTTTGTGCTGCCGCATTGAACTGTTTGTGCTACCGTGTTATTGGTTGATATTTGATGACGGTCAAGTTCCGTGCACACAGTTCATTTGGTTGTAAGTTGTATAATTTGTTAACCGTTGTTTATTTATGTACAGAAACAGTTTTGTTTGAGTACACCTTCAACATGCCATCTTGTTCTGCCCTGAATCAAGAGGTCTACACCGGTCCCAGTAGACTGCGCATAGCCGTATAGCCGCCCACATATCGATCAGGTGAGTCAGCTAATGGTCAAGGCGGTTGAAGTGATTGAACAAAATTCTTCTGTTTACACAAGGTTGGATTACGTAGTCTGATGGCAATGGCCTCGGCTGTGGCCAACATTCGCTGGCGAACAAGTTTACACCTGTTCGGTGGGACCCAGTAGATAACGGTGAACGATCGGCGTTTGTTGACCTGAAGATCGCAGTCTGCCAGATGACCTACGATGGCACTCGTGATTGATTTTCTCTCATCTGTCCCGATCCATGCTGATTGATATTCTCTTATTCTTCTAGATAAGCGCCGAGTAGTACGACCCACGTAATTTGCTGACCAATCGCAAACGAACGAGTAAATCATCATAGATGAGTTGTGGACCGACACTTTATCCTTCTAATTCACAGTAATCAGTGGCGAACTGGTGAATGAGACAATCGGTTTGGCTGCGTTAAACGTTCTCTCAAGCGAACTAGTAGGTCAACGGGTCAGTAATCCAGCCAACGTATCTCCCTCGTATGGGCTTCTTACCAACACCCTGAATCTTAACTGATGTTTCAAGTGCTTTCCTATGTTTAGTCACAAAATTGTCGGGATAGCCATTCTGTTGTAGAATATGAGTCACAAACTGTAACTCCCGTTGCAAAGCATCTGCTATGCAGATTTTTCTGGCTCTATCCACCAAACATTTGACCAGATTGCGTTTGTTTGTATTCTAAGTGAGTAAAACTATGAAAGTCACTATCGTGGCCCGACCAAGTGGTCTTCCGATAAACGGAACGTTTCAAACTTCCGTCGGTCCTTCTACTCGAAGAGACGTCCAGAAAATGGGAAGACCCATCTGACTCCAATTCTGAAGTGAAACTTATCAACGGATGTGTGCAGTTGAAGTCCCTTAAAATATCAGCTGTGTTGACAGACGATTCTGTGGTAGCGAATATATCCTCAACATAAGGCCTCTAGAAAACCGTTTGATTTATAACACTGCTCATCACCCATAACAACCAGCAGTAGTCCCAATGGAGACCACTCTATCAATTTACTTGTCAATGTCATCACCAAAAATAAATTTCACGTTGTGGTTGCATTTGAGAAGCAAGTCCTTCAAATTCGCTGTTGGAAAGCCGATCGGAATGGTATCGCTTACAATAAAAAAGTGCATATGTAGTCTGTTGATTCTACTAATGGCACATTAATAAACCAGGAAGTTACGTCAACAGAACACATGATTTCATTGTCAACGCGAATGTTACGAACTCTACTCACGAATTCGAAAGTATCTCGCGGACTATGAACACACATTTTCCTCCTAACTGGTTCCAAGATCTTGGCAAACCATTAGGCTAAGGCGTGACACTGTAAATTCATCCTATCCAAAATGGGGCGCAGAAGGCAATTAGGCTTATGAATCTTTGGTAGTCCATAGAAGCGAGAAATACTAGTACCTGTGGGCCTCATAAGTTCATGTTAGGCAGTTGGTATGACTTCTTCGCCTTTCAATCATTTAGGGCTACTTGTTATCTATGTCTCTGTTGCCAATGTTTTATTCTTTTCTTCTATCATTTTGTTTAATTTAGTAGTGCTAACAACAATCGCGTGCACTTTGTTTACATAGTCTGATTTGTCCAGCAACACTATTCCAGCACCTTTGTCCGGTCGTGTTGATAATACATCCTGCAGATCTCGAAGTGCACGCAACGCTTCATGATATCTACCGGTTATTGGTCCTTTATAATACACGGGCTTACGTTTATACTGATAACATAGACTAACCAGCTCAGCCTTGAACTGTTCTAGTTGACTAGTTTGACAATAAAAATTCTCAACTTGACCTTCCAGCTCTAATCGAACACAATAACGACATGGAACGCAAACTTTCGGTCCTAATGATAGAATCTCCAGTTACGTAGTATTCAGAGAAACAGAAGAAGAGTTATGGATATACCGTTCAGGTTGGATCGCGAAAGACGAATGCGGTTTCTTGTCTTCCGGTGTGCAGACTACTTTCTGTCGTTTCCTCTCTGCTCGTTTATCCACGACCGAACTCACAAAATTACCAAACAACAAACGCTGTTCCTCTTTCAAATCATCAAGCACGTGTGCTCGTTGAGCAATATTCCCCTCTAGCTGTGTCGTCTTCGACTTCACAGTGTCGCCCTGATTGCAAACGTGACTTTTCAGTGACATCCCTTCCGGAGGAATAAGACTTCTACGTAGTGTTGTCCAATAACATTCACGATATGTGTCGATTCGGACACAATCATTCAAACATTGAAATCTTAACAATCTCCCATAGGAGTTTTATAAATCATAATAGCTATAGATGCACCGACAACATTAAAAACGACAGACTTACTACATTTCACCTGGTTACAAGTGTAATTGAACCTAAGCTTCAGAAATTCTGATTGTGCCAGCTTCATCTCTATCCATTTTTCTACCAACACAATACAGGTATTCACCATTTCATCGTAATCTCATCTACCAGTACCTTCTCCGCCCCCTCTTTACACACATTTTCGTTCCAGTACACACATGGCAAAGCGAATGCCTCGGGCCTCGTTATTTGTCGAACCCGGATGGCTCCCCTTGTTTTTCACCGTTTTTGAAAATCTCAACTCACCACAGTTTATGTCCAGTTTTGTTGATTTATTTAAGTCGAGGAAGGTCTTCCCATCTTTCATGAATTCTTATTCTTACTACTCGTCTGTCGTTGTTCCACCTAACTTGAAACCAAACACCCGACACACGTGCGTCTATTTGGTTTTGTGTTAGTAAGGCAGAATTGACAACGCCTAAGACGTAACAGATCGCTAGTGTTGAATTGAGGGCAAAAAGTCGTCATCTTAGATTAAGGTTATTGGGAGGTGTATTTAGTTGGATGTAGTTATTTAGAACCGATCGTCTGTAGCTACTCAGTATCAGTTACGGATCAACACATGCCGTAAGGTAAACTAAAACACAAGTCTTCCAAGAAGCTGATACATATATCCAGTGTTTGTTGGACTTAACAGGTGTGAGGTAAAAATGACACAAAAGGCATCATTGTCCAATTCTGATTAGGTCGTCATCATTTTCTCTTCACATTTTCTGGTTTGCGTGCTTTCAGATCCGTATAACTGCCGTCCAACCGCAATCCAAAGTCATCTTTTCCACCGAGATCCCGGTATCTAAAAGAGAAAACGATATGGAGCCACTAGGTAGTTGATTCGATTGTTCAAGCAGATCTACCAGTGGGACACACATGTTTCATATCCATCAAGAGTGATAAAACATAGACTAGAGAGTCAACTAGTGAACAGATCGTACTAATGGGTTATTTATCTATTTATTCATCGGAACAGGGAGGTCAGAAACAGCTTTTTGTACAATGTATCTCTGGAGCACATTTCGCTGCATCTCATCAGGTACACACTGCAGTTTGTAGGTTTATACAATAAAGTTCAACAGACATTGTGAAGTTAAACAAAAAATCAATAACCACACAGTTGGCGGCATCCGATTTGTATTAGCCTGTCACAGTGACTGAGGCCAAAGGACGCCTGCGCTTTAAACCATCACCCAAGTGGCTTGCAGCGCACTCCTTGTGGTTCCACTCACACACCGCGTATCCGGTGTAAACCCGAAGGAATAAGACCAGTAGGTGTGTGAGTGAGGCCTTTATGTCCAGCCGGTCTATGCTGCTTAGCCACTCGAATGGCTAACGCAGAAAGAAAACCCTCACTTTTTGGAAAATAACTAGCGTGAGAGAGAGTGCAATGACAAGTTCTATACTGAGAAGAAGGATATGTAAAGTGTGGTACAAGAAGCATTTCAGCATACAAATGCACGTTATTGTATTCCATAAGGTATAACAGTGAAGAACAAAATTCAGATTAGACTACGAAAAGAACAGTCAAACCAGTTATCATAAAACCCACCAACAAAGCTGTAAAAAAGAATGGATAGATGACCACAGACACCCAAGTTTCTGAAAAGAGGAGCGAACTGAGTTGCCAGATGACTATAGTTTTGGACGAGGCAATCATTAACAGAGATAAAATGAATATACTGATATGATCTATCTGAGCCTAACATACTCGTCGTTCCTTCGCCGACAGTACACTATGAGTAGACTGGTGACCTACTAATCCATGACGGCCGGCTAATTTGTGGATGCACATATCGCAATGCCATATAATCATGTCACCACGACCTGCGACACAAATGGTTCCCGTGCGTACCGTGCGCTTTTGTTCTTGGCCGCGCAATAACCGCTTGTTGAACTGGCGGACGACCATCCGCCTCGTATTCATCCAGACCGTTCGGTTCAGCGCGAACTGTTCTCGACATCTAAGATTAATGTTACAACGTGAGAGACCTGCCTGCACACTATCTTGGTGTCTCAGCTTTTGAACGCCAGGAATTCGCCTACCTGACTTCAGTTGTCCATACAGCAGCTGCTTAGGAATACAGCCATTTGCTATCCGACGGACGTGACCTAGTCAAAGTAGCTGATTCAGAATCAGCAGTGCTTCCATCCCGCTCGCCACAGCACATTAGTGTTCGTAACCATTTCTGACCACCGAATATCTAAGATGTTCTTCAGGCATTGCACGTGGAAGCGGATCAGATAGCGCACGTTCCAATGATACAGTGTTCATGTTTCACTGCCGTATTGCACTACAGACATCACCATTGAGCGACAGAAAAAAAGCTTAGTGCTTGGCTTCAGGCCGTGGTTCTTCCAAATGTGTCTTTCAGGGTATGCGAAATCAAAACTAGCCCTTGCCACACGAGCTCTTAACTCGCGGTTCACGGACAGATCGGTGGACAAATTACTCCCAAAGTAGCAAAAATTGACACTTGTTGACATGTCGACCCCAAATAAACCTTGCAAAAGCCTTTCGGATGTGTTACGCAACGAAAAATTAGAAGAATTCTCCGGTTCGCGTAGGTGGTAACACTTAACAAGAGGAAGCCACCCCTCTACGTACGAAAAGAGTTGTTCGTCAGTACCAGATTGCCCTGGTATCTGACGTGCATGGCTGTGTGTGCATTTGTGTGGTTGTTAATTTTGTTGTTTAGCTTCAAAACCTCTATTGAACTTTACTATATAAACATACAGACTGTAGTATGTACCTGATGAGATGCAGCGAAATGTGCTCGAGAGACACATTGTGCAAAAAACTGCTTTTGACTTCTCTGTTCAAATTTGTTAGGACAAAGAGTTGTCATGCTTGCTTAGTTAGGTTTATGAGTCGTTGAACTAAAAATCTGGCAGCCGGATAACAAATGGTCGGAAACTTGCCCAAAACCACAATAATAGTTTGCCAATCTATTTAAGTAGTAATGCATGTACTGTGCTCGAAAGTATCACTTCAATAAATGGAAAATAATTACTCACATTCAGTCACGTTTCCATCACTGACAATTCCTGAGCTTCTGTGAGCGCTTTCTGAAGTGGCACATCCAGTCTACTGCTTGTCATTATCCCGGTTTCAATCCGTTAGACACGAATTGTCATTGTCATTGTTTACTTTTGGCATCACTGGATATGAATAACTGAACTCAAACACTGATGGCCGAATATCCTCAACCCTAACCTCCAGTTGGAACATGACAGACAGCCTGCACGTGTATTACGCATTTAATTTCTAGTAAGTAGAAATGTTGATCTCAGTCGTTTGCTCACAAAAAAATACACTCTTCTAGATTCTTTTTGCAACAATGAATGAAGTATCTACAAGTTTTACAGCAGTAGCCTTTTATATAATTGAAACTAATTTGGATGTTACACGTGCCTGAAGAAAAAATGAACTCTTTTTTGCTGTTGCCAATGTCAACCATTTTATTTGGCTAACACGTTCGAAAGGATTACCTAGTTGCAGCGGAACGGTTGGTGGTACGATATAGAATCAAGAAAACTGAGCTACACAAATTATTGATTCATACACAAGAAGCTTTCAAATGCACATAGATGGTGGTTTTCTGTAAATCTGGCTTTCGAAGATCCCAGTCCCATCATGCGTTCAACCATAAGTTATTCGTGCATTTCGGCTGTCATTTGGTTAATCATTTCCGCGCTGAAAGCCAAAGTTTGTCCTGACCAGACAGCCAATCCGTCCAATTTCTTAATCAATGACTAACACTTGATACAGCCGTGTGTTGTTGTTTGAACCTAGTTACATGCTGCTCATGAAATATGTGGCAGATGTGATAATTTAGAAAAGACTCAACTGCGAAAAACGTGGACTTCGGCTGGATTTGAACTAGCAACAAAGGCAGCGTGTCAAAATACCGCAAACTACAAAGCCACGCCGGGAGTCCAGCGATTTCACACTAAGATTTTTAGCTCCCAAGTTTTTCAACTTTGGGTTCCTTCTGAAAAGAACCGGATAAAAGAGATTAAACAAACGAGCTAGCCCTGTTATGGATGCAGGCACGAACGTGATTACAATACGAATTCGTCCCAGCGCTTCAAATCACTACCTTGTGCAGTGACAAAGTCCGTAACTAAGTAGTCATCATATCACACATAATCTAACGGAACAGAAGAGAACATCGTATTCTATGATCACCCTGATGTCCGGCTAAATCATGGTTCTACCTAAACGTTCCTGATCTCGGTGAGCAACGCCCGATGAATTGAAGTCAACCGGTATATCACCACACGCTCTGCAGTTTGCTTGTTTGGTCAGTCCGTCGCATCGTTGCGAATTTTGGAAATACGGTCAAGTTGCTTAAGCAAATGAATAACAGACGAGGGTGACGATGGTCAACTACTGCAAACCTGGCCCAATCTTTGATGAGAATCGTAGAACAAAGTAGATGGCAAGTCGAAAACATGTACCTTTCGATTCAGTGACAACTGGATGTTTGCACGGACGGTCTGTACCAAAATCGTGACAGTTCACCGTTTGAATTACGTCCCTGTCAGGTCAAAATAGCGGCCGTCGAAATTTCGACACTACGATCGTGAATGCAAAATTACACACGGTTTATTTAATGTGGGTGTTAGGGAACCCTCCTTTTTCCGTCCAAAACTTCCTCCTCCTTCGAGAAAAGTAGTCTGTCTAATCAGAACGAACAGAAACTTCCAGAACTATCCAGAGGTAACTTTCGCCATTTTTTGCCTTTTCTGCCTCTATTCTGCTATGCTTAATTATTTTTACTATTTTGTCTTTCGATCTTCCGACTCGGGAATGTTTGTAGATGGTTATGCTCCATGTAAATACTTTGTGATTTTCTACTTGTCGCACACTTTTTGGAGTGGAACAAAGTGGCATATTGCGTCCGTCTTTTGATTTGTCTTGAGAGCAGTTAACAGGAATAATCGCGTTACTCTCAGAACCGAGAATTTCCGTTTCCATTATTATGAGGAAGAGAATTCTATTTCTCCCAAACTTATCACTATTCTGTGTACGAACCAACGTATTTTTCAAGGGTTTACAACAATGGGTTACAGCAGAAGTAAACTTTGACTGTCACAATGATGTCGACCATCCACAAAAACAAATTGGACTTGACCCATCAATCGCGCAATGAACAATATCTGACTGTATTAAACTGGATTGAGGGTGTACAGATGTGACGGTCAAGTGCGAGTCACTCCTATCAGGTTACTTCTCACTAATATCACTCAACCCTCGATAAAACTTAACCTTCCGTTTGTGTTGTCATGGTTATTCCACACAACAGCAACAAAAGCTGGTCCAATAATACAATTTTTTCTTGTTATTGACCTACAGGTAACGACGGTTTAAGTAACATTTGCTGAATATCTTCCAGGCACCTATATTTTCAAGCCTACCATGCGGATGAGTGTTCAAGAATTTTACACTAATGTTTTGACCAGCGAGTTTTCACAACCTGACGCACATGACTCAGAAATTTTGTGTTTCAGTCAAATTAACGCATCTGCAACTCTCCAGCACGACCCCGATTGAAAGAAGAAACAGTCAGTACGTATGGTCGGTCATGTGGAGATATCTAAATGATCGGGCAAGCACACACACACACACACACGGTCAGGCTCGTCTGCTTAAACTCCTGCTGAGGCCAAATCAACCAATGTAGACTGAGATCGCCTTAACTGACCAAATGAAATAAACGTGAATAACTTTTGTTTGTGGTGGTTTAACCGAGGAGCCAGAATGCAAGGACTGTGTGGCATCGTTCTACCTCGGATTGGATGCAATCAACCGAATGCCCGTGATAACCTCTCTGGTGAAAGATAAGCAGAGTGAGAATGATTCATACTGGTGTAGTGAAAACAGAGAAACAATGTTGTACGTGGTGAGTAACGATGATATTACTGAACAAACAAAACCATCTGATGATCCTCCTGAATTGTTAACATGCACCGGACTTGTTTAGTGACATTACAGGCAATGATTTATCTTAATGAAAATATGCTTCACTGAAAGCGACTTTCTAATTCTCAAATATGGTTATTGTTATGACTGCAAAAGATGTTTGGCATGCGAAGTCGTTTATTACGCGAACTCTCGTACAGATTATGTTAAAACATAGGACCACGAAGATGTACACTTAATTTCAAGGTTGACGTGTTTCCACACACATTAGGTAGCAATACATTGCCATCCCTTCTTGTGACACTTCCCTTATAGTGCGTACACACTATTCCGTCGTCTTCCTGGCTTTGGGACTTACCCCTTAGTCCCCGAATATATCCAGTCTTGTTTGTAAGTAGTATACTACTCACAAAAGAGGTGGCCCGTTATACAACAGCTATTATTAGTTGTCAGGTATGGCGATCTTCAACTGTTAAGTTTATGTAGTAAAAACATTTAACCTGAAAATGTTGAGTGTAGGAGTTATGAACTTTCGGGATCACGGGCTGTCCGGACTATGAATTGTTGGATGTTTGACTGACGGAAGTATGAACGATGTCCTTTCGCAACATATTATGCATGTTGAGAGAGAAAACACACGTATTTCTTATTCTGAATTTCTCATGAGCAGTAGCTCATGCTGAAGAGATGATACCATTCAAACATATTACACCTTCCACCATCTCTGACGAACTGCACGCGACAGACAATGTGGGAACGAGGACGCGCAGTCCAGAGGTGGTACCCTGCGACTTGAAGGTAAGAGGCGCATTTCACACAAGCTAGCCCAGACATTCAACCTGGTCAGCATGATCTACATACTTTCACTAGGTAGCATAAGCAAAACAGTGTTGTCCGTACAAGGATTCGTTCAAATTGGTTCGCGGAATAAAGTGAACATAAAGACCAGTACCTTCCAGAATTTCGTTCGTGATAATGCTTTACAAAACAGAAAGGAGGACGTCTCTGGTAAAAATTAGTTATATTGTGAACATCTGAAAGTGTTACTCCATAACTTAGAGCCTGTTTACAGAGTGAACATACAATTATTTCAGGACTGAGACAGTTTCTCTGTGGAGAACGTGACCTAAACGTGACGCTGAAGTTATGTTCAGAGCGTCTATTATTTCTGAAACACTCAAAAAAGTTGTCAAACTAAGCATGATAAAATTATACACTGGCTGTGTTGGAGCACTGATTAGATGCCTTAACCATGACACACGCGATGTAAGAGCTGGGTTAGCGGAAGTAAAGCACAAATGCATGCTACGAACGAATGTCATCTTGGTCTGCCCTGTTAGGTTGATGGTGTAGAACAAATAAATGGTCATCCTGGTTTCTGGCAGGCGAACGGCCAAACGGGGTAATTTCTGAGGATGACACAACGCAGGATGATATAATCGAAACTCAACTGTCATTGTTTCGGCGTTCGGTGGTTGTTAGCAACCGTCCCAGAGCTTGTAGATAACCCCTAAAAGACTGACTGTATCCTATCCCATTATCGTTTTTCTTTTAGACATAAGAATGTGTCTCTTGTGCAAAAACCCCTCGTCTTAGGGCAACAAAATCTCTCCATTGTATTTTCAGGCTGTGAAAGTGGTTTATGATTGGTCTAGTGGAGTCATGTTTTGCGGCCCTTTTGATTGTGACTGCACGCATTAGTTGTTGCAATAGGGCAGTGTCCACGAGAACACTTGAGTTGTCAAAGCCTTCGTGTGGTCCGATCGGGGTATAGAGTCCAGCCTTCACGCTCATGGAGGCCGGAGAAGTACAGAACCATCTCAACTGTGAAGGTCATTCACAACTCTACTTTGTTGGACCTTTGGCAAAACAATATTTTCCTGGGAATTGGAGACTTCCCCAACAAAAATTGCGAGAAGCATACTGGTGTGTCTGAGGCAGATAACGCCTTTGCCTTGCCTGGAATTTGTCGTTCCATTTTGTAGTCAGAATGGACTTCGACATTTGTCAGGAACAATCCTTTTTCACTGTACTTTATCCGTTTGTTTTAGTGATGCCGCTTCGTTCGACACATGTTACATTATCACAGCTAATCGCAAGCGATTATCTTCAGCAAATTTTAGACACCTCCCACTTGCAGGTTGCAGCTTGAATTTAACCACCGTTTACACTTAGATGGTGAATTGTCACAAACCGTGACGCTTGATGTTTGTCGAAGCCATGGTAGTCAATTGTGCTTGTCGTGGTTTTCCGTTCTCTACGCCTGTTTGTTAACCTTAGGCTGTTCTGGGTTGAGTTTATCACAATTCTCGTCCAGCCAACCTATACTGATGTTAAATATTAATTACAAATAAATGGCACAGAGATCAAACAAACCAAAAATATTGTGGTTTAAACCTAGGTAATGAGGCCATCATTCTGCCACCGATGAGTACTACATGGGATGAAATAAACCTAAGATCCCTGTTTTACATTATCTTTAGCAGAAATGAGTAAAACCTAGGACTCTACGTTCGTTTGAAGGTTTACGAACGGATTCGGGTTTGCTAATTGAGTGAGGCACAGTCGCTGGCCACGATAATGCCTTACTCGTTATTCGATTGAACTGGGTTAAGGTTTTATACTGCACAGTAAAAAGGGCTACAAGATTTGTCAAACCTCATCTAATTGCGGCAAGCCTGGTCCAGAAAGTTTACCTGCCACCGAGTATATGACGACAAAGGAAGCGTACAAACAAGACAGTCACATTTGGTTTCATGCGAGCTGGTATGACTAACAAAGAAGTCCGGTGGCTGGACACCTGAACGGATCTCAAACGGCCGTCAACACGTTCACAGAGAATCCTTCTTTATGCTGTACAGCCGAACGATTGAATGGTCAGAAGACTTTATCTGTATGAAAAAATTCTCGTTCGTTATGTTCCTGCCAAATTAGTGAGTGACTGTCAACTGAAAGGGGCAATACAACTGCGTATATCCGTAGAGTGAGCGCAGAAACTACTCACTGAGAAGCATTCACAATACATACATAATATCTGGATATTATACTTTTATGTTGTATTCATACGTGATTATTCATAGAACATTCAAAACTAAAAACTGATTACTATACGACAAAAATACCGGAGACCTCGACCTTGTTCCCCAAATTGTTCGGATACACTGCGACTGGCTGTAGTATGCATGATGTTGTACGAATGAAATATGTTGTTCAACTACGCCCATCCAATATGACCATTACACAGCCGCTGGTGATAAGTAATTCCATCCATTAGGATTTTGGATGAGATCAGAACATACTACCCGCTGTTATGAAGCATGTGCTTCACAAATTGGCACATCTGCTTCAGATCATTTAGACGCTTATCCTTCGATGAAGTGACGACAAAGCTAGGTTAACAAAACCTTTCGTATGCACGAATAGGAAAAATAATCATATCGTGTTAGCCCTGAATAGGGCTTTCGTCATTCACAGATAGACTTGACATTTACGGCAGTATTCCAATATTATTGTCGTCCATCGCTTGCACACAGAATTGTTCAGTGTGACGGATAAAATGGGCACACTGTTCTCTCGTGACGTCCTTCATAGCAAAATGGACTACATGTTCTGGAATATGCATGCGCCACTCTTACTGGCTCAGCACTTGATCAGGGTCACCACCTATCAACGCATCATAGTGGACCCATGACTTCTGCTTCACCCTCGCCTTTATCATACTCCAGAAGTTCTCAAAGGGATTAAACACAAGCGAACAAGATGCTAATCGCAGTAGCTGCCTTCTTTGGTAAGCATCTTCAGAAAAGATGCTCTCCAAGTCAATATAGTAAGGGCATTGCCACAAATTACCGCTATTGTTGACATAGCTGCGTGATCTACAATTCACCCATCAGATCACGAAACCATTTTCTACAGTCAGTACTGTTGTAGGCACCCCTTTACGCCGTATAGGTCATAATGGAACTTTCGGTCATTGTTTCGATCAAAGACAAGTCTCGGTTTCTGATGTTGGTGACAGAAATGCATGCTTTCGTTTCCTTCAAAAAACGCCCCACCGACCTTGTGCAAAGCAAGTTGAAGTTTGTCTGGTCAATCCAGCAAACAGTCTTGGAGCTCGCATAATACTCCAGCAATCGATAAACAAAATGCCCTCGTACAGCCCGGTCCTCGTTGGTATTGATCATGACAGGAAATCGACACAGCTTCTTCACAGTGATGAACTGATTGACCGATAGTAGTCGTTGATATTTCTTCTGCAAACTCTTCTTTCGCACGTTTTCAAAAATGCCAGAGTCACCGATGGGTTCGTGAAGACGCATTCCAGTACCATGTCGATTTGTGATTCATTCCAAATTTTACCTCTATGTCCTCTGCGGGGTTGTGCTTCGTAATTGATACAATCGATATGCATCCATTTATACGCGGTCTTGCAACTGACTCCATTTAGGCTAGGTACCATGCGCCAATCATCGGTTTTTTCGAGAGGTTTACTAATTCGTCTGCGTGTATCGGGACTGATGTGGTTGTATTTGTGTATATCACCCATGACTGACTTTCAAATACTAAAACATGTTTACGAGGCGAACTGATTGCACCTGTGTTGTAGGTCACAAGATGACTGATGGTATTCATTAGTTCTAGCTCTCTGCCTCCTCTGGGCTGGACTCTATACGCCGATTGGACCACACGAAAGCTTTGACAACTCAAGTGTTCTCATGGACACTGCCGTATTGCAACAACCAATGCGTGCAGTCGCAATCAAAAGGGCCGCAAAACACGACTCCACTAGACCAACCATAAACCACTTTCATAATCTGAAAATAAAATGGAAAGATTCTACTGCCCTAAAACGAAGGGTTTGCTTTACATAAAAGATACACTATTCTGCCCAAAAGGGAAACTAGTATGGAATAAGGTTTACAGTTAACGTTACGACACTTGTCTGCCGAGGGTTTCTAATGGTTGTAGTCCTTTGTGGCTGAATCTACGACCTAAGAGCGCATAAACGGAAACGGAATGACGGTCACCCAAACGGCAGATAACAGCAGGACGGATGACGGTAGTGATCAACGGAGTACGGAGTATATGCAGCCAGTTAGTCTCTTCCCATCCAACCCCTCCACCCAAGGCTACCGCATGAACACTGGGAAAAGATTGGCCGTCAAACAGAGCTTCTTTATGTCGTTCAGGTCGAAGATAACATGGTCACAAACCCCTTTCTATCTACAGGGTTTTGGACTAGCAACAAAGCAAAACCAAAAGGAATGAACCAGACAAAAGCCCAGACAGTTCAGTCTAGGCCTATAATCAGGATGACAACAACAATTTTCACGACGGCTTCAGGGTGGACGGACATATTCGCAGATAGAGCACAAGAGCAATACCTATGGTCACACTTCGATTGGTTACTTTTGATTAAAAATAAGATAAAGACCACTATGAACTGGAAATCAAGTCTACAACGAGACTGTAAGGACCGCGAGGCTTACTTTCTCAAGCGAGTCAAAGAGGTAGAGAAAGTGTTTCTATTAGATAACAGCCACGTATCTGACTGCATCAAGCGGTCTGACTGTAAGAGCAGCGCGACAGTCTATTCGGCAGACATGAATGTTGACAACCACTATTCGTGATAATGAAAATGCACAGTCTTCGTTGGTTAAGCCGTATACCCCGTATGCTGACAGAGCCTCTGCTCCACCGAGCATTGGCTATTATGACTGGTTGGAAGAATTCAAGAAGGCGGTCGGGTGATTACAGTGTAACGAGCTATCGAAGCATGTGTTGCTGACCAAGATTGGCAGGCGCCGTCTATCTGAGCGCGGAATTGTTGATTGGAAGTATTTTTAACAGTCACTGGCGAGTCTGTATTCGAAAACTTGTCGACTCTTCTTCTGAGTGAAACTTTGCCGTTTTTCTTTTGTTTATTTTGTCTCCTTTCTTCTTTAGACATTTATACTTACTGATTGCTCTCCAGCTCCATGGACCATCGCTGGGTCCAGGGATGACTCTAGCTACTATACCCATGGATACGGCTCACAGCTGAGAATGATTGATTGATTCGGTTATATAATCTCCCACCAAGTCGCCCTTGAAAGCCAAATTGATAAATACAGATTCGTTTTTCACTGGTCATCGCGGCGATCGTACAATCACGCTCTCAACAATAAAAGTATCTTGATATTTATCTTGCTTGACAGAGCTATCGCCCCCTGAGCCAAAGTGGCTTTCTCTCGTTTTGCGGCAATGAGTAACATCCCGCTCTTGGTTCAAGGGCATGAGACTAATAAAATCGTTACGTCATTCTATCTATGTCAGTTTCCCGTTAGCGGATAGCTTCTGTGAACCTTTTGGCCGTCTGATTAAGTTAACATCAAAAAAATTAAACGCGATGTTAACTTCTGCGTTTGAAGTAAATTTTATAAATGACTCAGTCCTATTGAACGTGCACAGAACGACGTCTACTTCGTTCCAGCTTTCCAGCATAACAGACATCTTTCACACGGTGATTGTAGAAACATAAGCTAATCACCAAAATTTATTTTATCGCGTTCATGCTTGCTCACGAACATATTGTATTAATCAACCCATTTAAACAAAACGTTCAGGCAATGTGCTACTGGACAAAAAAACGAACGTCGCAATAAAACACCCTCACTATAATCAGACTTAACAAACTTTAGGCGAGCGCCTTGAAAATGAATGATTGATTTTACAAACCACGTTATGCTGAACTACGTCAAATATCCCAACGGAAACCATCTTTCAACGTGATACAGTATCAGTGCATATCAGGTGTCAAAAACTCTACCCTCCGTTTCACGGATCTTATGTACTGAGAAAGTCACTCCGTGATTGCGATCTAAATCCCATTAAAATCTTGCGAACATTCTTGGTCATCAAGAATGTAAAAGTGCGTAGATATAAAGTTCTACGATCGCGTTTAAACTTGCCTCAAAAGGAGAACAGTGCATTGTAAACCAAAACACTGTCAGACCCCTTATCAAGGACATGCGGAATGGTTGTATATAGGTTTTAACGAAAACATACAGATCATATTTTACTAGCACTGCTAAAAGAAAGCTTTCCAAGAGGCACCTGTAATTTTATAGCGGCTATTGTATTAATACTTGCCAATAATTTTCCAAAACAAGCATTCTTATCTAATTTCTCCTATTCTTAAACACAACTACCACCAACGTTTTGCATTTTGGATTACTAATCGCCGTACTTTTGAATCGAGCGCTATATGCGATGAAAAGACTTAGTGGAATTATAACAAGTATAGTGGGCTGAATATTGTAAGCGTAGCCTTTCCATAAATACTCTCTCATGACCAGACAAGAGCCAAAGCTAAAACATGGACATATTTAAAGAAGTTTTATTCACGTGTAAACATAATGTGAACGTGCAATATGGGAACAGGGTTGTGTTAACAAAACCGGGCATGATTCTAGATAAATGTTAGTGTAACTCCTGATGATTTTTCCAAACTAATACAACAACCGAAATCACGTGTTCTGAAGAACCCAATCAGTTTTGTAATTCACTGCACTTAGCAAATGCTTGCCCACTAAATTCATAGACAGGAAATATGTTCCATTCAATGTTGAACGGAAATTAGTTCGTCTGGTTTCAAATTGAGGAATGGTGTTCGATAGTCAGCTGACACCACATGCTCCTGCTTCTAATCTTTTGAGCCTGTTTGTTTATCCAGGTCTGATATCACGCCCTTGCAGCCAGATAAATTTGATATAACTAAAGCTGGTTGATAAGCGGATTGAATGAGGGATTTACAGATTAGGAAAATGAAAGATTGTCCGTTTTATCAACATCAAAAGTACATGAACAGTTAGTGTTTTGTCTGGTAAAAGTTAAAATGACTGGCAGGCTTGTACAAAAGAGAAATACATCGCACAATCAGTTATTAAGATACCCTACCGGTTGAACTAAGTTCCTGAAACTAAAGTCCAAAGAAACAACTTTTACACATTAATAGGGATATATGAAAGCCTTCCGCAACTGGTTTATTGACAGTCGCAGCAGAAGTGACTATGACCAGTCGGACATATCAACTACGTTGGGTATTTTCCACAAGTTTAAGTCATGAATTTATAACCACCTCGGAACTACGCTTTCAGGAAACTTCAAATTAGTAACCGGGACAGCTATAGTAAATATGATTATACTGATAAATAAGTAGCACCTACAAACTGTTACCGCCTTCAGGTAAAAATCTAGCCGGTATTTTTCTGTCTCTAACGGTGTCAAGGGCGGTAATAAAGCGTCCCAGTAGTAAGGTAAATGCGCACGAGCGTACGGCGGATCGTAATGTTAACGTAGTGATCAAGTAACGCTATTTACTACTTCCTACTTATCATCACCTCGAGCAAAAGAATCAACGAAGGTAGATGTTCTGTTTAGTTATCTGAATGACTTTTCCTACCGACAATCAGCGGCATCTGGATTGCTTCAGATACTGAATAGACATACAAACAAGATCTTTGAATAGGAAGTATATAACGGACCCTCCACAAAACTCTTTTGTCTTATCGGGATGCGCAGAGAACGTTGTCCCTCTTGACTGGTGGCAACTTCAACAGCACTTAGGGTAAAACGAATGGTTCACTTTCTAGACTCTTCAGTAAGTTATTGTGGTGTTTAATGACGAAGATAATCAGCAGTAGAACTGTTCAGGTATCCACGTGGAAACATATGCCATATTTACAGCAACTTGAAAACTGGGCGGAAAACGTCGAGTTATTTCCCAGCTAAAGATTATACATAGACCTCAAGTTCCATGAATTCGGATATCTTCTTGTTTGTCCACGCTAGCCGGAAGTAATTCAGATGCGACCTACACACATACATACGACGATGATATCTGTTTCCCAACTAAATGTTACAGTGATTAAGGCCAAAGGAAGCCTGAGTATAAACATCAAACCCACATTTCTACCAGAGGTAGAGCTGATCAGTGGGCGATCAATGAACAGGAATTGAGCAAAAAATCTTCATTTTGCTACAAATGTATGCTGCAACTAGTCGACGTTTTAAAAGCAACGAAGCAGGATCGACTACGTGGCGCTTTAAACGATCTTTTAAGCATTGCCGAGTGTGCCCAGCAACTAACGGGTAGTTTACGAGCACATAACAGTTATTCTTGAAATATACTCAGCCGGTGGGATCTGAATCAAACAGTTTCTTACGACTGTTTTAGCTTTCGTGTCACGGGGTGTCACTCGAGTTGAGATAAGTGAGCAAACGGATAGTCATTTTGACGTGACGGCAGTGTTAAATACACCAATAGGTCTGTACAAACAAACTCGTAACCACATAGATATGGAGGATGACGGATACCAAACGAGATCACTTCGTATCGTTGCAAACGTGTGTTGATTAACTGAGAAGAACAGTTTGACGGACTGTTGTATTTACTCAAGTGAGCTACATTTCGTAGCAAATGGATTTCATGTGAGAAAAATATGGTGAGTTGGCATCATATGTATAGGCGTTAGAAGTAGTGAAAAGACCGTACACCAACGACCATTCTTGACAGACTGTAGCTGATTGGTTCATGTAACACTGGGGTAAACAATCTCGTAGGGTACCCACTTCCAAACGGAAAACGATTTATTTATGAACCTAGCTTCTTCTCAGTCAAAAATTTTGTAGGAGTCAGTTTTGTTTTTCCAACTATGCGAACACAGGTTTGAGTGTCAGATGAAATAAGTAATTTAATGTGTTCTGCCACAAATCAAGATGGTAAGTCGTATTGACCGCTCCCTTCAGACTCATACTGGTGAAATGCTGTTTGATCATACGGTTCATTGACGGGCAACCAACTGAGAGTTCACAAAAGGTTTGCATGCATATGACGATTAATAATGGTGATCTTATGTAAGCGACTGTTAAGCTGAATGTGCATTACGCATATCGTTTAATATAGTTGAGATCGGCCTTGACACGCCACCTCTGCAACATATTAATGGACTGTTTCACTAAACTGGTAACAGGAAGACGTATTCAGATGCAAAAACAAACAGTTCTAAGCAGAACGCGAACGCCTATTAAAAGTGTGCAAGCGAACAGTATGAAATCATATAAAGTAAATACGCTCTATCGGGACTCACTTGAGCTGATCCGTGCTAGCCGCTAATACAGAAGCAGAAAGATTTAATTGATAACCCTTTTGCTTCACAGACTTTGTAGCCCTGTCAACCAGTTCCAGTGGTGGTGGCCCTGGGTCGGAGATTTTGCCGGCTTCTTCCATCGCTTGTGTTCGCAGATGGCTGGATTGAACAGATGGAGAATCGGCAATTAGATACCCTCGGATAGTTTGCAGGTTCACTGAATTATTCGCAAAGAATGAAGTCAGTTAAGCGCACGTCTTAAAATTTAACAATAACCTAAAACACCACTGAGCGGGTTCAATGAACTCAAAGATTTCTATCTGGTTTAGAAAGCCTAAACGTCAGGTTATCTACCGGATTTAGCAGACAGTACCTATGTAGCCCAGTGAAACGACTGCTTAACGTAATCATCACTTACAAGGGAATTCAGCTGAACGGTCATATGTGATAGTTCGGTTGTGCTTAATATACGGTTAACTGCACAGCGGTCGACACCGTTTCCGCATGAACGCGTATTTGGAGTCCAAAGCTCGTTGGTGGAAACGATGCTCAATACTGGCGAGCTCGAGCAGCAACCGATCTCGAGTTTAGTGTCTATTTTCGACAAGGATTAGCTGGAATTTCCATCTGACTGTGAAAGCTATTATCAGCTGTACAGATAAAACAGTATAGATAAACGAACGGTTGAATGATCACAGTCAAATATTATTAATCTTCGATCATCTGCAGTTTCACAAGACTACGTCTCACTACCAGGCTATTAGATCGCCTAAGTGTAGTCTGACATGCAAAGTCGTCTCATTTTGGAAATGATCAACCGAAGACCTAGCAAATGGGTCATCCAATGCGAAGAAAAGTCAAGACCGAACACTAAATTAATGTCGATTAATCCAAATTCGTGTGAATGGTGTCAAGGATCCCACATGCAGACGCACGATAATTATGTACTGAACACATCTGTCCTGATAAGACATCCAGATCATGTAGAAGAGACGTTCAAGAAAAACGTAAAGCAGCTCAGCAGGATTGCATGATCTAGGTCTATCACAAGATTCGGTTAGATCAAGTCATCGTTGAGGCAATCTCTGATACTGTCAACAAACCTGCTCCACTTCATTGTCTTCGACCTAGTAAAAGCTCAGCTGCCCGAAAATTGAAGTCAAGCCCAAAGTTTTTATATACACAAGAGGAACTGTTGACGTATCACAACTTGACGCCTCTGTTGCATCTACCGAAAAAAGATGTACAGATTGGTGAAGTTCTAAGTGAACAGTGCATAAGTGTTCATAGCTGTTCGTTTCAGTGACCACTGGATGACCACAAAACAATTCGAATGAACTGTTTCCAATATCACCGTCAAAAGTGGAAGATAAATTATTGGGGTTACTAACACACATCTCATCCTGCCGGGTTTCCAACCCTCGACCCTTTTGAAAACCGTACTACCGGATTGACAGAACAAATGATAACAATTACTAGTCATTTCTCGTCAGTCAGATGACTAGCGAAAGGCAGGAATATTCACCAGTGCAGATGTATGAGTAAGGGTGTATAGAAAACCAACAATACTATCGATCAACAGCATTGCTTCTGGCGATTGCCGAGCGACTCTCTTCGGGCAAAATAGCAGAGACTAATCTATTCATTGTGGTATAATAGTGGTCTGTGCAATGAGTATGACTCCAGAATCACAGCTTTCGATAAAGAATTCCTTACTGAGGCAATCCAAATTGATCATACAGTGTTTGACGGAGTTGGTCGTTCACCTTTGTTAGGAAACCTCCTTAAGCACAGTATCGGCGGAAATTTGCACAGAAGGCTTGATGACTCTCTAGCTGAAAATATGTTCCATACCAATGTAAACAAACAATGTCCAGATTGATATCCTTAAATTAGCAACAAACGTCTATCCCGGGTTGCCGGTAATTCCTATCACCGCCTACTGGTTACCAAAATACTAGTGAGTTTTACAGTGTCCAGAAAATACGAAACCTTTACAAGACAACCTGAATCGTTCTAATCAATGTTACATGGATGAAAATATGGTGTACAATGTGAATAATTAGGAAACAATGTAGTTTCATCATCAGTATCGTGCTACCAATGTTGACGTAAGTATTTCGGTTTGAGAGCAGGATCAATAAACTCTAACGATAGATCACTTATCTTTCTATACAAGTTGTACAGACAAGGCCATGAAAAGATAGTTGACACTGAACCTCTCAATAAAAATTTGTGAAATCTGATGGCCTAAGTTTTTATCAACCATATGCAATTTCACACTTCACATGTGGTTTAGAAAGAAAATTTAGCAATGTTTAATCGGTTAGAGGGCGCATTTTTGACCGACTGATATACGGACTCAGGTACACTCAGAATCGTGATTAAATAGATTGGTAAATCAGAATCGATCAGTTTATTTTAAGACTCGTGTACAGACTAAAAGATGTATTCAGATGACCAGTGTACGTCGAACCATTAAGGCTGGATCCCAGAAAGATAGGACCACTTATTTGAAAGCCTTTTACATGCATAAAGGGTTTTTAAATCGATGTGATTTTCTCCGCCACAAAATTATTAAGTACCGGTAAGTAGTGGGGAGGTTTCGTTAATATAGGCTGAATACCAATCATAAGTTAGCGCAATTTGTAAACGTAAATAGGCTGTTTAGTCATTTTTTTAAGGGCATCTCTTGGCTGGAGTTTTGATCTTCTTACAGTTAATCAGCATTCTGTACCTTTGCTACAACGTGGATTTAAACTATGATATACATTTTCCTGAGGAGACCATGTTGACAGTTACCCTACTTCTCTTACTTAAGAAACGACCGAATTATTCTGTTTGAATGCTCGTCTTACAAGCAACGCTCAGGTTTCCTGTCCGCCGTTAGAGGAGACACTGTAAATGTTCTGTTGATTCAAATCGACAAAACATTTGCCTAAATGCTAGGATTACGATGGCATACTGGTTGTTTTAAACTGATACATCGTTCAATACATTATCTATACATAGAACAACGTAATATTCACTGGCTAATGTGACACCGTATCAACCATTAGCCTGCTTGTTTAACGGAGCAGCACCTGTAAATCAAAGTTCAAAGCAAAATGATTTAATTTCTTGGATGTGAACACCTCGAAGAAAATATACGCATCAGAAGAGACCGTTTTGATTATTTATATATAATACCATATCAATCAAACGAACATAAATCACCATAAAACCACAACGAAAAATGCATTAAAAAGCGTATTTCACATATACAGTGCTACCCAACAGTGCTCGTTAATGTGGGTAACTACAAAAACAAAAACCATAGTAATAAATTAACCGTGGCCGTTTCTGTCATATTTGTAGGTTGAATGACATCCAGCTCGCAGTTAAGTGTACCTGTACGCCTAATCATGTAAACCCAATCATACAAGTGTATTATGCTTCCAAAATGCACATCAACCCAACGTGACTGTACGCATAAACAATTAAGGATATTAGGCCAATGTAATTATGCTATCGCTGCAAAAGTGAAAATGGTTGCGTTAGAAATTAGAAATCAGGTTCGGTGTGTGGTGTTGCACACAAACACATGGAACAAGAATTCGTTTCACAGTCACCTGACACACGGAAAGAAAAACGTGTGCAGAATGAACGGGTTCGACTGTGCAAGAGACCGAACTTATGCATCTGGAGGGAAATGGACTTCATTGGGAGTAAATTTCAAAAGAATATAGTTACAACACTTTGGAACAGAAGCTACTCATCTGCAGAAGATACACTTGTTCTTTTAACTCAAAGAAGCATTATTACTGCTAGAGAACGCGATAACAATTATGCGGCGGTGAAAACACTACAGGAAAATCGACAGTTTCCAACCACATTAGTAACTACCTCAAGAGACGTCCACCATATCTGTTTATTCGTATATGCTGCGACAAAATCAATAAATTTTGTACATCATGTTATACTAATATTGGATGTAATCTACGCAAGTCAACATACTGTTTGTAGGGGACAGAGCCTGCATACAGAGGGGTATGTCCAATTATATGTTTCTGTCTGTGTTAGGAGACGCATCTCCTAACGAAGCAACAAAGGCCCATCTCGTCATATTGATTGATCGATCCAGCCTCGAGTGAATTGATGTTTTAACTCACTCAGCTAATCAGTCTCACTCAGTTAATCAGATTGCAGCTGTACGGTCGAACGACTGTACGTTATCTGAACTGTTTTCTCACGTTCATTTTCTGATTCCCCCTATAACGTGATTTGTTCTAACGCTTTGACTGCCAGATATGATCGTCTCGATTGATTTGCTATACATCTTGTCGGCCATTCATGGGACTTACTTCGCCCCATAAATTTAGAACCTCTGTGGCCTAATTCTGACTCGTCTCATCCTCGCAATAAACGTTGTTGCCACACCTATTCTTCTTCTCGGTTCTGGAGGCAAACGATTGACCTTGTATTAAGGGACGAAACGGGCTGGGTCGGACCTAATATAAAAAGCACGGCGCGCGTTCTCGGCTCGCTACAGTTTTACGTCCACGAACTTGCTCATCAAAACCGATCATCTAGTTGGCTTCTGTCGAATATAGAACCAATCTCCGGTCACTTGAAGTTTAAACCAAACGGCCGACTCTGTCACCGCTATGTCTCATTGGACATTGCACCTCAGGAACTTTAACCAATTGGACAAAAGGTGAACAATGAGACTGGTATGAATTTGTGGTGAAAGAGTGGTGTTTCCTTCGAAAGCTGACTCAATATCAAATATATCAATCTCTTAGAGTATTATCACCTTGAAAGATCTAGTCAGTCGTAAAGAACAGTATGGATAGGAAATGGCTGTGCAGTAAGTCGCAGTAAATCAAACCACTGACACTGTAATTCAGAAAAGCCAACTCTTAATTTCTGATGAGTAGTAGGGAATTTTAGTTTTCATATAGATTGACCATCACTCAAGATTGATCGCAGCTTTCGCATTCTCATAGACTCTTCAGTCGGTCCCTTTCGAAAAGAAGCAGTAGACTCGAGTGTCGCTCTCATTAGAGCTCGTCAGTAGTGCATATCCTTGCCAATGTCGGGACTAGAACTCCGGTCACGCTTTTCACGATTTCTGATTGATCGGATCGCTGCTCACACGCTGATTAGATCACTATATATTTACATTGTGGATATATCTATATGATAATTGGACCGCCCAAGGACTTGTTCAACTCAATTTCCGCGAAAAAAACGTGCTTCATTGGATTGCTTTCCTTATTCAGGTCGACCTGTAAATGTCGACCCTTAACAAACAGCAAGCAGGATGTGCTGGAATTAGGTAGAGCCAAGTGAGAGGATGACTGACAGCATGCAGAACCTGCCACGTAACCGATCGGAACGGAGAAGCAAGAATCAATAAGCACAAGATTAGCACCAGTCATACGAAGGAGAGGGGTTAGTTTACCAGTGCATATGCGAAAGTAGAACGGGATGCTGTTGAGCGTCACCAGGTTGGTCGACCGAGGACAAGGAAACACTACATAGTAATTACCACACATATATAGATGAGTACACGTGCCTGCACAGGCAGCGTAACGCGTCCTGCAGATCCAGGGTAATATCAAATCCTTGGTTCTCTGTCTCGTTCACAAGTGTACACCGTTATAGAATGACAAACTCTTCTGGAATGACAAAGAAACGTGTGAAGAATAGTCGGGAGCCCATTGTCAAGTGCATCACTGTTCAATGACAGTTGTTTTGCATCCCTTACACAGCGTGACCCCCACAACCGCATTTGTTCTATCCTGTAAACCAGTGAGGTCTCGTGTGGGCACGGTTGACACGTTTAGTGGAGCTAACGAACAATTTGCTATCTCCAACGTTTGTCACTTCTGAATTGGGACAAATGTGCCAGATGTGTGTGTTGGATTCAGTTGTCAAAAAATATTTTGGACGAAACCAGGATGATTCCATCAAAGTAAGCTTCAAAGACAGTTCTACCGCGCCAGAACACATGCTGTACGCTGGCCATCAGGCTACTGCTTCTAGCCATTTTACAAACAAGACATGGCTTAATAAACAGTGTTCCGGAGTTAGTAAGACGTGACAATGGCAACAAAACTTGGGAGAAGAAATCACTGTGCCCAAGTATGCTTAAACCGAACACACGTGACTGAAACTTATCATTGATGACACGATGTCCTCAACAAAAACGGTTGCTGATGATGAAGACTAGACATTTCGGAGACATCCTTTGAGCGAGTGAGCTAGATTTCTTGACCGAACAAGATATCTGTTGGTGTAATAACATTTTACGCTCGATCATTTACAGAACACCCAATATTCTGCCAGTGACACAGATAGCGTAAGTTGACAAGCGCTAACCGAGCAATAGACATACTACTTATGGTCTCATTGAATACTTTACTAGTGTCGACCCAATTTTCATGGTACACGATCATCTTGACTATCTCCAAAAGAACACCAACAGTAGCAGGCATAGACTCTTGCCAGTTTGGCGAAAGTCCCTTAGACATAAGAAGAGTAAAGTGTATGTGTAATATTCGGAATTAGGGAGTTCGAATAGCTCTAGAAATCGTACTCAGACCTCGTATTGGTTGTAGTAAGCAGTTCACATTCATGAGATCAGAAGCCGAGTTTACGGATGTATAACGGTATTAAAGAAATCTCACTTCACCATTGGCTGGTCGTATTGGCACACACAATATCACAAACTGAACGTCAATTGGTGTGACAGAGAACAAAGAAATTAGCGAATAATGGAAGGCGTAACATTGAGACTGTTTGTCCAATCCTGATGTAGTATCTTTAACGCAACGTTTGGATTGACATCCTGTAAAATCTTTTATTGTGTCGGGGTTTGGATAATTGGTGAATCGAGTAGGTTTTGACCACAGTATAACGAACCAGATAACTGGAAACTCTGAAATACAGAGCCTAAGGTCCACGTAGAAGTTCACAAACTACATAACTATCGAAAGAACGTTCAAAACATCCGTGTTTATCGACTGAGAGCACACTCGCACCAGCATATTCACAATCCAATCTGAAATATCTTCCATTACAAAAGAATGAATAAGCTACTTTTCACTGCATACCACTTGAAAAGCTCGAGTTCATCGATAAGCCGCCATATTTGCTAACCTTGCTCTAGGTCTGACAGGGGTTGACGTACTCCTGAGTACAACCTTTCCTGAAAAAAAGTTCTAGAGTGCATTTCCGTCAATCAAATTGAAGGTCCTTCTGATGTCCAAAATGTGAACAGCAGTCGACCTTCTATATGTTAGGAGACGATGTCATCATAACAAATTGATCAGGCCGTCGGTGACGGCTGACGAAATCATTCATCAACAAAGTACTGGCGTACAATTCGAACCAACAAGGAGGAGGCGTGAAAGTGAGCTTGGGTGTCGCGCTAGCCCGATGAACCAATCAGAGCGCAACCGCTAAGGAGTTGGCCCTACTTGGCCACTTAATCGTGAAGTGGTCTTAACAAGCTCAACGCGTAACTGACCATATTTAGTAACTATTTCATGCTATACGTCTGCAGACATTTCATTAATCTGTCGACTTTGAAGGAGACAATACAGCGTGTTTTCCCGCAGTTGTGTTTTTCCTGATTGTGCAAGTAGAGTGGGTGGAGCCGCATAGCGGAGATCCAGGTATAGCATTTAAGTCTTAATAAAACGTTCGGCGGGGGAAAAGCCGCTTTACGTCACCATATTAATGGCAGTGTTCAAAAATCGGGTGGAGTGTAAAGTCACAGAAGGGCGAAATCCGGTCTGTCACTCGCGGGCATGTTCTTCCCTCTATTCGCTAAGTCTACGAAGTGAAACGTCGGCTGGTATCTTTGAGACAGTCGGAAGTGGTCGAGTTCAACGACGGTTGGTACAAAAAATGCGCCAACTGTTTTTGAAGTTGAGGATGATGTTAGTCAATCGTCAACAATTTGGAACAATTTCGATGACAGCGATTTTGGGGAGAAATAATGAGTTCATGCCTAGAGCTTATCTTCTATAAAGTGAGTAAGGAGGAGTTTGTCCGAGCCGGATATCTCGTGCCATTTTAATAACTCGATCCCGATTGATCTTTCTGTTTCTGAATACGGAGAAATTTCAAGAGACCTATGAGCACAAGAGGTACTTGGAAGTATGGCGGACGACGAGGTTGACCTGTTGAACTGCTGTTGGAGGTGCACAGCCAAGCAGCTAAGACAGGTTACGGATAGGCTCATCATTAGTTTTTTCAGATAGCTTCACTCTGACTTCTTACTGCATGTTCCTCAGAACAGACGGTAAAGCTGTCAATAATTCTTGGTGGCGATGGCTTATCCCATCTGGATAGCGTTTTATGTTAACTAGACTGCACGATCTTCCCACCGTTGTTTTAGGGGTTCCAACAGAGTGACCTCGCGAACTAAATTATACCCAGTGGTCGATCAAATATTCAAAAAGTTCGAGTTGTCGTACAAAAATTCATCTTTGGCAGCTGAACGAGTAGTATTGCCACACGAGGTGATGCAACCCGTGTGTACCGTATGCTGAATGTGTGATCAGCAGTTACCGACGTTGTCTGGTTGAGGAGATCTTACATTACAGGAAACAGTGCTGCAATAAATGTACAACGTTTGCTACCATGCTATAGTGATCATGTACATTTGCGGTTAACAAGGAATCGATCCTCCCCCCAAAATGCTGAGTGGTCTTGAGGCACACTAACGCACAAGCGGAATGCAGATAGGTGTTCCAGATTAAATAGTATATATATATATATATATATATATATATATATACTGTGTAGTGCATAAACTCGTTTTCAGTGATTCATCATCGAGCTAAATTCATCATATTTATATCACGAATTTTACAGGGGAATCTCAATCCAG